>VYZQ01037759.1:54153-69037 GCA_013400655.1 Mystacornis crossleyi
TTTTTTTTTTTTTTTTTTTGTGTGTGTGTGTGTGGAAGAGAATGGCCTTCTATCCAAGTTCCACAACGTCACAGTAGATGGGACCCCAGAGGTTTTGTCAGCGTGAACGTGACGAATACCGGTAACCTAAAGGGTCTGATCCTGCTCTCATCACTGCCAAGGGCTAGACTCCACTGAGCACAATGGAGAAGGGATAATGCCCGTCCTTACGAACAAAGAGGAGAGGAGGAGGGAACATTATCCGGCAATGCCGTTGCTGTTCATTTTTCTGATATTCTGTTATTCACCCTTTTGAAGAGGTGGTCTCTAAGAACAACACAGCGCTTCGGAATCTGGGAGCCCCGCTCGCCTTGGCCGCTTAAAGAGAAGCGGATCGCTCGTGCATCAATTACCTTTGCGCCAAGGGCAAGGCTCGGCCAGCGCAGCAGCCAGAGGCTGGCGCCTTTGCTTCCAGCACCTAAACCTCCCACTCCTGCCGGGAACAGAGCCCAGGACCGGACCCAAAGCCCCGCAGCTTTGGAGGGGGGAGGGTCAGACCCGGGTCCCGCTGCAACACTCGTGCCTTCCCGGCGCTCTCTCGGGTTTGGAGGGATCGTTCTTCCTCTAAGCAGCGGGGGAGTGAGCGCTCAGCTGCCGCTCACACCACAGTTCCGCGGCTTTCCCTCGAGGATCCCAAGGGGAAGAAAAAGGCGGCGAACTCCAACTTCATCTTTTTTGATTTGACCGGGATAATCCACGGCACCGCCACCGCCATCCCAGGGCTCCGGGCTCGCCCCGCCGCCCGTCCGCGCCCATCCCCGCCCAGTCCGCAGCCGGGGCTGCCCGGGCTCGTCCCTCTCGCCCGCCGCCGCCGCCCCGGGGCGGAGGAGCCGCCCGCCNATGGCGCACACGAGCGGGAGTTTCTCTCGGGAGAAACCCGCCCCTCGCCGCTCCCGGGGCGGCCGCGGCGGCGGCGAGGCGCGGGGAGGGTCTCGGCGCGGCCGCTCTCCCGCGTCTCTCGTGGGGCCGGCGGAGGGCAAGCGCCGAGCCGCTCCGAGGCTCACCTGCGTGGGAAGGAGGAGGGCAAGGAGCAGGAGCCCCAGGCCGAGCCGCGCCGCCAGCGCCGTCCCCATGCCCATCTGATGCTGTCCCGCCGCGATGCTGGTGCTGCTCCTGCCGCTGTGCTGCGGGCGAGAGGGATGCGCCGCTCCGCCGCACCCGGCCCTTTTATAGCAGCGCGGGCTCCTGTGACGCCCCGCCGCCGCCTTTCCCCTCCTCCGCCCCACACCTCTGCTCCCGCCCTCCGTGCCCTCCGGGGCCCTGCAAGTCGCTGCCGCCCCCTCGTCCCGCGCCGCTGCAGGCTCCGCTCCCCCGGCCCGGCTCGGGACTTGCCGGCCCCTCTCCGACAGATCCGGGAGCTCTGCTTGCCCCCTTTGGTTCTTACAGGCGCTGGCCCCTCTCTAGTGCCGGCGTCGTGTTCTGGTATGGAGGGACTGGCACAGCGCTGCGGCTCTTGAGCCGCAGTTACTCCAGAGAAGCGTTTATGTTTATAAAAACACCAGGCTTCTTCCATTTAAAAACAAATTAAATCATGAGTGAGAGAGGGAAAGGTAAAGGCAGCTGTAAATATTTCTAAATGGCGGGAGCAGTGGATGATAAGCTGAGGGGTTAAAATCCCATCTTGTTCAGAGCTGCCTCACCAGTAGCGCTCAGGCTTCAGACCACAGGTTGCAATTTCAAGCACTCTTTGGATCTAAATATTTTATTATTACCATTATTCTTTAAAGAAACCTATGTAACAAGTGGAACACGAAGTTCTTCCAGCTGTAGCCTCTGTGTAGGTGAGGTTCTACCTTCTGGCACAGTAAATGCCGTACTTATATTGTATCTCCCCCCTTAACTGACAGAAGATTGATTTGGTGAGGCCCTGGCACAGTCTTTCAGATGTCGCTGTGTATGGACAACTGAACAAAAATAGTCTGTGTCCACTTCATAAACTACAAAAAAGACACACCAATGTGCTGATTCCACTGTCACAAAGCAGGTATTTCTATTTAAAAGAAGAGCAAGATTTTCTGTTGGCTCAGACAAATCAACAGGTTTCAAAATTGAATAGGTTTGTGTTTATTTCAGAACAAAATGTGAGGAGATACCCAAGACCAGCACTACATAACTCACTGGCCATCATCAGGGGCTGCTTTTGAAGAGTTTCCAAAGGCAGTGCTCAGTTCAAAAGCACAGGAAATGTGGAGAGATGCACTGTAGAACTGGGTGCTGGGACTTGTGTTGGACAAGAATATATCATTCCAAATTAAGTCTTATATTAATTCCTTCTAAATGTCCGACAAAGCTATAGTTATTTTATTTTTCCGGAAATAAAGGCATTTTGTAAGCTGTACCACCCAAGATATCAATCCTTTTTCTATACCAGGACGAAAGAGCTTTTGAGAGCTACGCCAAGTCTGAAGCACTTTTGAAGCAGCATTTCCCTCATTCTGATCATAGTCATAGTCCAGTTCTTAACTAATAAAGACATAGTCTATCAACAGAGTAACTATGGGAACAGTCATCAAATTCATTGTCTTACGTCTCTGAACATTCACTGGTTGTCTGCTGAAAGCTGGATGCCGGAAGATGGGTTTTCATGATTATGGAGATACAAGGACAGAAAAAAGAGAACTGTGGTGGACTTAAAGTGATGGAGGAGCGACAAAGCTGAAAACATTTCTATCACTACTTTCGTGTGCTTGACGCTCAGCTGCGTCAGACCTCGACACCTTGCAAACAGTTAGTTTTGGCTGTCATGGTTAAATGAATCACAAATGGGAGGGAAGGTCACCTTTTCATTCAGTAGATAAGCCTAACACTACAGAAAAGTGAAATTCCCTGTGAGAGAGGTCACGTGAATCACAGCAGTAAAGTCAGGGCTCACATGATTCTGACACCAGATTCCCTGGAGGAAATGAAAAATGAAGGGAATCCAGTTAGGGCTCTACAACAGCTAAAGCAAAGAATATTCTAGTGTAAAGCTGACAGAGATAATTTCCATTATTATCTCTCCCATCTTGTTTGGTAGAAAAGGAAGTGATACAGCTGTTGCATGATCCTGTAGGGATCATAACTGGCTGTTCCAGGTTGAAGCAGCAGCTGAAACACTTAAATGTCAACACCAGGACAGATGAAAATGAGGGAGTAACAGTCAGATGGCCTTTCCCTTTCTCTCTAGCTGTGCATCTTGCCTGAGGTCTTGAACTGTAACTCTAAAAAAAGAGGATGATGCACAGTTCCTGTAAGGTGACATGAACTAATACAGCATGATACAACTGACAATTATTATTAGTTTACAGTATATTGCACTTCTGGCACTTTAACAAGTTTCAGTGAAAATGAGGGTATCTTTCTTTTTGCTAAAAATATTGTAAAGTCTGTTCCTCTATTTAAAAATAAAGAAAAATGCAGAGGTTTAAAAACACTTGGCAGAAATGATAGATTATTGAAACTATAAAACTACAGAAAGTTTACGTTCTGAGGCCAAAAACATGCCTTTCTGAAATATTCCTGAAATATTCCTGAAATACTAATACAAATAAGGAAATGTACAGTCAGCAAGGGAGAAATGCTAAAAATATTTTAAGCTCAAGATTTTCATTGAAACTTTTGTCATTGAAAATTATAATGCCTACACTCCATTAGATTTATACAACCAAGTTTCTCCATTCAGGAAAGCTGCAATATTCTTGATTCGTCCTGAACACATAAATCACCTGCATTGCTAATTTCAAAATCTTTTTATTTTTCAGCTGAAGTCTATCATGAAGTCTGCAAAAGATATATCTGAACAAGAGTCCAGAATCCAATATATGGATTTTTCGACAAGGCAAGGAATGCTGTGAGCTGAGAACTGTACAAAGTGAAGTACTGCTATCTGGTGGCCAAAAGGAACTTCAGATATTTTTCTTTCAGAAAAGACAATATGCTCCCTCAGTCAAACACCCTTTGATACGTGTGCTCTTAGAGTTCTCATTATGCTGAGATGCAGTGTAAAATATTGTTAAATCCCCATTGTTCTGCTTCTTTTAGCTTTTTCTGTAGGTCAGATTAGTACTCAGCACCTCTCCCAGTTAAATACATAATGTTTGATAAGAAAAGTTAGCAAAGAGAAGGGAGAAAATTACCTTGATCTTTTGAGTTAAATGTAAGTTCATACGTATATTCCACTGGTGAGTCTTAAGTTGATTGAAGTTTGCAATAGGCATAGCTTTCAGTTCAGTGAGCAGAAGCAAAACTTTTGCTGCTTTGCTTAATGCATTGGAAAACAAGATCAGCTAAAACAACTGGCAGAAAAAACCCAACAGTTGTCTATAAAAGGAGGCAGCGAAGAAGTCTACAAGATATATAAGTAATTTATTCAAATACATTACATTAAAATAAAAAGCTTTAGCTAAGTAAGTGTAGTCAGAGCATTAAGTGGAATTAATGAGGAATAATTTTGACTTATCCATTAATTTACTCTTACCTTTTAGATGCTAATCTTGATCCATCTAAAATATTTTAAGAGCATCAATCACCAGTGAGAATCACTGGATCCTGTGCTCCCCAATCAGCTCTTCACTCTCCTTGGTTGTGCATAGACTAGAACTTACTACTCATATATAAGAACTTGTGGCTCCTCTCAGTGTCTTCACCCATTTCAAGCTCAGGCTTCTGCAGCTCTCCGTACTCACCTGAGTCATACTATGAGTTATTTTAGTTAATACCCACCTGTGAACTTGTTGTGTATTTATGTATTAGAACCTGACATTTCTTCAAAAGACAGATTTGAAGAAATCCATTTTCATCAACTAGCCCACATATGCTGATCTTAGCTGACATCATCTGGTGGTATGTTTCCTTGATATCAATTTTTAATATATGGTTTTGCCTTGAGAAACTCATATGTCAATATTTCCTAATATTTCCTAACATTTCATTAGTTAGGTTGGCCCTTCTCTTGCTGCCTGTTCAGTGGAAAGGACCCATTTTGCAGCAGCTCCAGCCATAAAATCAAAATCTGCCAGATATTTTGAAGCACCTTTCTTACAGTTGCATATTCACTGTCATTGCAGAACAAAATTCAAATACTGATGGGACTGGTTGAAACTGATTTTAGACAACTGGACAAAGCTGTTTGGCATGTGTCTTGGGTAAGAACTTGGAAAATATATTGAGGATTGCATTTCCTCTTCCAGAGGAGGGTTTGTATTAAATTTATATAAGTTAAGCTTTTAATAGAAGGTATGATTGATGGTACTGTAAATCTCCATTTACTGGTAAGAAATGTTGATTAGATTCAACCATACATGTCTTCAGACATGGGCCTTACTGCCACGATGCAGAGCCAGGATTCCAGTAGTGGCCCTGCTTCCCTTCTGTGTTGATCTGAGACGAAGGCATTGGGCTGGTTAGTTAGCGGTATTGTTATGGAAGTAAGCAAAGCCATGATTTCCAGACCTGGAATCATAAGCCTGGAAGTTTGAGCAGAAGGGAAATTGTGATTCCAGAAACAGTCTCAAGAAGAAGTGTGTAAGGGTTGCTGCTCTAATGCCCATGGATCTTTTGACTTCAAGGGATGGTGTCAGCCTACACAATTAGGTGTGGCTTCAGATCTGCTTGAATGCACACCTTTCTCCCTAAGTCAAACAAACTCTTGGGTGACATCAATACAAACAAATTAAATGGTGGCAGAGCCTGTTCTTTGGCCTTCAGGCCAACTGACATGTCTAACCCTGTCCACCCTATTAAACTCTCCCAGTCTCCAGAAAATGGAAGCTAAGTCAAAACTGTCTATTGGTGGGTAGTTGTCCCTGGCCTGGGCCAACCCCTGAGTCATGCTCAGGAATTGTTTGGGATCATGCTACTTGGAATAGGACAAAACCAAGACAGAGCTTTCCTTCACTCATGAGGCATAATGTCAGATAACAGGTCTACAGACATGAAGAGGTAAGAATGATCAAAGGTCATTTATTCCATCTTCTGATTTGAGGGAACTTTAAGCATCATACTCAGAAAAAAATCAGTGAATGGTATTCCACAGCCCATAGGCCTCCTGTTTTTTTGCCAAACTATCTTTGCAGAATATTTCTCTTAACACAAAGTCCTCTTTGCTGCAAGTTTGCATTGCAATGATTTATTGCATTGCTTACTAAAGTGCACAGGTAGTAATGATGACCAGACTTGTAACAAGGTGTTTACTGGTTGAAAACATGTCAGACACTTTGCACTGAAAGGAGGAAGGAAGGGTCGCATGACAGCAGCCATCTACATCTGAGTGCATCTCCCTGGAAACCCTCGATAGATGATCAAAGGAAACAAGTCCTTCTATGACGTAATTAATCTCATTTCAACAGAGACATCTGAAACAGATTAATCACTTCCTGGAGATGCTGACATCTCTTCACTGACTACCAAAAGAGTGTAGATGATTCACTCCGACATTAGCCACTATATTTTCCTGTAGTTTGAGGAAAAGATTCCCTTCCTTCAACCTTTCTTCACTGGATTTTTATGCTTTTTCTGGTCACTTTCTTTTGTACTCTCTCAAATCTGTCTTAATGAGACCATGTTTTCCAAAGTAGCACACTCTACTCCAGATGAGACTTCAACATTCAACAACTCCATTGATGCAACTTAGAAAGAATAATTTTTCCCAGATTTTTTGTTTTGTTTGCGGTTTGATGCAGTTTTGAGATTATCTCACTCCAGTTCTTGAGCAATAGTGCAATGTTAGCACTTTTCCCATCTCCCTGAATTTTCCTTCTATGATAAGGCTTATTAGTAATTGCGATTATTGCAGCCAATCTTCTTATCATTATCTTGAGCACTAGTTCTGTAAGTCTGTGATTTCTTCCACTGGATTTGATATTCTGCATTATCTCTCTTACCTGGGGATTAAAAGTTAGTTATCCTCATATTATACTGCTACTTCGCTGTGCTTCTTTTCAAACAAATGAAAAAATTTACACAGAAAATCTCTGCATCCTTATTAGTCATTTTAATCATCATCATTAGTTTATGACTGCTGGGATTTCTTCTATTCCTGACACTTTACAAGACCTATGTTTTCAGCCCTGCATATGAAGCCTTTTTTTCTGACAGCAGTGGAAGTCCTTATCTTCTTCTGAGAAATGTTGAACATCTGTACCTTGCAGTTTGAATCTTGTATTCTTCTGCTTCCGTATTGTTTCCTTGGTTTTGTGGTTTGTTTTTTTGTTTTCATTGTTTATTTACCGCCTTCTCTTTGCCACTTAACAGGGCTGACTTTTACCCACAGTTACCAAGAAGAAAATCTGTATGAAAAGAGAGCTGTCTTATGGAGTACCCAGGTTCAGAATTCATTCCTGGTCATGACCTGCTCCATGGCACCCTGAAGGGCTTATTCCTTTGTAACCTTTTCTGGGTAATTTCTAGTTTGAGTAGAGGACAGGCAGAGATAATAAATTAATGAGAATGAACCATGGAGAAATCTGATAAACAGGAAGATTTGAAGTTGGATGGGAAGACACAGTTATAAGCCAAAATAAGAACAAACAGGATTAAAACGTGTAAGTAAATCAGCTCTTCTTCCCATTTCATAATAGAAAAATGGACTAGTCTAGGATTTGAAAAGACGAACTGCTGAAAGAAAACGTATCTTGTATCACTAGGAGTGTTAAGACTTCATGTATCTTTTAAAAGGTGAATACTTTATCACAGAGTATCATTATGCAAGGTGCAGGGAAGGAGTGGTCACACAGTGAGGAGAACACCCAGAGTTTAAACAGCTGATGTTGCAAGGACACGCTTCCCTGGGAGATAAATCATCCCAGATCTTCCTACCATGTGATTTACACATCTTCTACAGCTCTGGAGCTGGACATTGTGAAAGGGTTGGACAGCTTTGACACCAAGTAATATTATTTTGACATTCTATCCCTCCTTATTGCACCTTTAATGATATTATTTCTTTATGTGTGTGTGTCTCAAAGGTGCATTGAAACAGATTAATTTTTTGTGTTTATAAATGCTAATCAAGAAAACTTGGTCCTTTAGTCACAATGGAAGCTGAAGTACTTTGCACAGCCTTTTTTCTGCTTTTAAAAGCAAACCTGACACAAAACATTGTTGATTTGGTTTTATTTGGGACTTTTTGTTTGCTTGTTTTAACGAAACTTTAATTGTACGCACACAGAGGAACAACTGAAATTTCCCCACTGGAAATTAATAATGCTAATCTTGCATGTGTATATCTAGAATCAGTTACTATCAATTAGAGAAGACATTATTTTCTAATAACTAAAGACATTAATCTGAGGAGAATACAGAGGAAACACAGAAGTAAACAAATAATTCAAACTACTTAACATTTGCTCATGGACTATGTTTTTTAATGGCTAATAAATAAGGTTCAAATAATGAATGCTTAATTGATTGGTTTTGCTTTTTATTGCATTTTCCATCCACAGTTAGTGGTAGCTAGATAAATCGTAGAGCAGCAACTAACACCAGCAGGACCTCAACACGTTCACTACAGAATGAATGAAAGTCTCAAAGCCTGTCTTAGGAAACAGCACAATAACTTTTCCCACCAAAAAATTACTGTGTTTTAGTCAATTAGCAAACAAGAAAATGAGGGGGGAACAACCAAACAAATCTCACTGCAAACCTCTCACCAAATGGGGAAACTAAAGAATTAGCAGTGAAACTCAGAGCTTTTCATCTTGGTGTAGCTGGATTTAATACCAGAGTGAGTGAAGGAAGTTACTCACTGTTTTCCTCCCATTTGCTTAACCACTGATGTAACACCAGTTTTCACTGGCAAGGCAGCACTGTATTTCTGGTTTAGGTGGTTCACCATGCTCTGACTGATGGAGTGGCCTCCATCACTTCCTCAGTGCTGGTCAGAGCAATCTGCACTGCCCACCTCCATTTTCTTTCTTATTATGGCTCAATGTGGCCTCCTACTTTGAAAGACAACAGGAAGACAAAAGCCAGATTAGTCGGGTAGTGAAAAGGATGGGGGGGAAAAAGAGAGAACGCTACATTAACAAGTATCTCCATCACTTAAAAGAAATACAGACCAATACCTGAAACTCATACACCTTCCCTTACTCCTCTAATTACCCATCTTTAATGTCTAAGATGGGTTCTCAAGGAATAAGTAAACTGCAAGTAGAGGTGCTTTGTGAAACCTTGCTCACTTCTAGAAAGGGATTCTCTGTGAAGGACGCTAATGTGGCTGCAGGAACAAATGGACAGCAGTTGTTATCGCAATAGATGAAATGGCAACAGAAAGAGTTGGTAAGTAGAGAGAAACAGCCAAGTTTCAGTGTACTGGGATAGGAGCTGGATACATTAAAGGTATCCTAAAGAGAATAAACACAGTGTTTTATAGTAGAAGATGGCACAGTAGATTATATGGGCAAATGTGTGAGAAAGGGAAGTTTAGAGCAGCATGCCAACTGAAAAGGCAGCACTGGACGGGCTAGAAAGGGAGCTTGTGCTGCATGAAAGATTTTTTTTCAGAGAGGGGCTTTAGAAAAAGAGATGATAGGATTATTTGATAACAGATGTGATGCAAGTAACCAACTAGAGGAATTGTTTCCAGGCTATGGACTAAGAAAAAAAGAACATCTAAGCAGTTGCAAGAGGTGTGACACTGGAAAGAGGTGAATTAGCAGTCAGAAAGCTCATTACTGAAATGAATATGGACAAACTTAAAGGTGATGCTCATATGGGAACACTCTGTTTGGCCAGGCAGCATAATATGCATAGAGCACTGTCTAGTCACCTTGTCACCTTGAAATAAACAGTATAATTTAAAAAGTGTGTGGGCTCAACAATGCAATGCTGAAGCTAAATCTGCAGAGACAAGTAATCTGGAGAGATGTGCATTGCAGAGTGTTAGTCAGAGCTACTCACAGTGCTTGAATGGCAGCATGGGGCTCTTTATTTTGAGATGCAATGAAAGTCAGCAGATCCAGTGCTGTCACTTGACTGACCTTGCAGGAAAACAAAGGTAACAAAAAACCCTAGGCAGTGGGGAGGGAATTCCCAGTTACCAATTCCAACATACAAGTCAAAAGCTGCTGAAAATTTTCTCTCTGAGCTACCAAACCTAAAAGACTAATCTCCTTGAGAGTGAATGGCATAGAGAGTGTATTGAAATACACAAAATGAAAATCAAACAAGAGAGGAATTACCCTTCCTAGAGAGGAGATGACTCCACTGGAAAAAAAAAATTAATTAAGCAATTCTATGAGAATAGCCATGGGAAGAAGAACACACTCTGATTAGACTAATTAAAAAAAAAAAAAAATTAGACCACCACGAATCTGCCAGAAATGAATGATCACTGTTTCCTACCAAAGCTGAAACTTTTGACTGTATGTTGCTGAGGTGTCATATTAAAAAAAAAAAAAATTTCAAATCACCTGAAAGCAGCTTAAAGGACATCCTGCTCAGAGATAGGTATGACTGATCTGTGCTTGAGCAAAGCCTCTTGTGATGGAAGCCTTAGCCCGTGGCAGCTTTGAGCGGAGCTTTTCACTGCCATCTAATGGCAAACTGGGAGAAGAGAAAAATTACACTGAGGTCTTCACCCCCTTGGAGCGTTTTGGTTATAATTACAGTTCCCTATAATTAAAGCAGGATTAATCATTCATGGCTTCATTTTTGCATTGTTTTTTTTCATTAAAAAATGCACATACTGACCCAGGTTGGGAGTTCCCATGCATTCACATAACAGTAGTACAAACCTTGTACAAGAGCTTTCATAGCCCTTCCACTCTATGGCATGGAGAGAGTCCGACCACAAGAAGACCTGGGAGACATTGCAGTTCCTCTACAGTCCAGGGCTGAATGAATCCTGGAGGGAAAAAAATCCCCAAAAAACCTTGGTAAGCAGCTGCTTTCATGACTGAGACGTAATAATAGCATGATGTACCTTTCAACTAGTACAACTGGAACAGCTGCCCACATAGCTGGACTGGGAAATTGAGCAAGTGTGACAGAGGTGATGTCTCTGTTTGGGGTTGCGAAATGATGAGATAAATCAAATTCGTGATGCCTGTTCATGACAACCAAGTCACATTTCCTCTGCATCTGATTAATTTCTGCTTCTGTGAGATGCCACTATATCATCATATTTTAAAATATAAAAGATAGGGTGACTTCAGGTACACTCTTTACCTTGCCTTTCAAGATGAAGGTGTAATAAGGATGTATAATTCCTGACTAACATAGAAAGGCACTAATACTTATATTTTTGTACATGAAGAGTAAGTTAACTTCACTCTTAGTAATGTTAGATCATTACTTTTATCCTACATGAGAGAAATCAAATTCCAAAACATTTGAAGAGAATGGGGTTTATGAAAAGATAGGCTTGGGGGGGGGGGTTTGTTGGGTTTTGGCTGTGGGGTTTTTTCCTCAGAGAAGGTAGCATTTCTGCTCAGGGAATCCACACTGCTCTTGATATTCTTTTCTGTTCTGACTCACTATATGCCGCTATGAACGCAAGAAAGTTGCTCTTACTGACCTTTTCCCCCCTCTCAGTATGTATGTATGTATATTTTAAGATATATAGGGGGAAAGTGGTAAAAAGTTAGAGGCTATATTCTCAGCTGAGATTGGTCAGAATCTCACAAAACTTGGCACTGGAACATTCAAAATACATAAAGACACAAAGGCCTTCAGAGATTTCTTCCCAGTGAAGTTTCTGAAGAGGGGAAATAGCTTTGCCCATGAATTGCTCCATTACCAAATATCCCTGACATAAAAACCTCCCATTCAAACATTTTATGACAAAGTTTATACAGATGTAAAATTAAGCAATCACTAATAATGCCCATGCTAATTGTACAGCCGCTGTGCAGCAGCAGCTCTGCAGTTATACCACTTTTCAGATTTGCCAGTAGTTTTCCAAGGGATGATTGGTCTGTCAGGTGAGGTGACAGGCGTTTTAAAGCGGAACTGTAAAGCTGAGCAGCTTTTCCACCTGCCAAAATTGCCCTGAACCTTGTGCAGCCACATGCAACAGGGCAAGATGCTACCAATCTGGTTGCATTCTGTGCCTGTTCTGCATGGATACAGAGAATTCCCCAAATGCTGAGAAATCGGAGCATTCAGAAGCATCCAGAGAGGTGTGGTTGGTGTACAGCATAGAGAAATCTGGGAGAAGGCAGAAGAAGGGATGGACCTCTCCTAGTTTCTGAGCTCCAAAGAGAAGGAATTACGAATTACAACCAGTAATGGAGATGCAGAATAAAGGAAGGCGATGTCACGTGAAGGAAAGTAAGAAAGATAAGGGGAAACCTAGGCCACAAAGGTGTTTGGATTAGATTGTCATGGTGGCCAAGCCCTTCAAATCAGTCTGTGGTTAGGAAACTTTGAATGATTTCCCCAGTAAGAGATTTTCATGGTTTTCTGGTTTGGGCATGTGGGCAGAGCATGAGGGGTTGAAAACACAGAAAAAACTTCCCTAGAAAGCCGGGAAAATTATACTGGGAAACATCTCCAACACATTTCAGTGGGGTAGGAGACCATCGGTGGCTGGACCGGTCTTCCAGCAGAGGATAGGGCAGAGGCTGGCCCAAGCGCAGGGGGCTCTTGCCGGGGACCTCGCGGTTTGCTGATGAGGATCAGCAGGATACCCGCTTCATCCCGCTGCCCTCCTGGCTCTCTCCCAGCTCCCTCCAGCCTCTGCTCCCAAATCGGCGGGCACAGTACGCAGAAGGAGAGAGTCAGCCCCAAATATCTAGAAGGAAGATGCAGCCAGGCTCTTCTCGGTGGTGCCAATCATTAGGACACGAGGCAACAGGCAGAAAATGATGCACGGGAAGTTTCACCTNCCCGTGCGGCCTCCCGGGGCAGCCGCCAGGGAAGGCGGGGCCGCCCGAGCGCCCCGGCGGCGGGTCAGGGGGTGCCGGGCGAGGCTCTGCCCGTCCGAGGGTTCCAGCGAGGCGGAGAGGGCGCTCTTTGGGGCGGCTCGTGGCCCCCCCGTCCCGCTTGTACCTGCCGGGCTGCGCGGAACAAACTAAGGTCAAGCGCTAAAAAGAAGTAATAATAATTGTTTGCAGGCTCAAATAACGGTTGGAATTTGCCCCCGAACTGAGGAGAAGCCCGTGTCTTCTGCGAGCACTGTGCTACCCTACAATTAAAACTGTATGTCATATATTTTAAGTTCACATATTTAGATATAAGAAAAAAGCCAAGGGAGGAGTGGTTACTTTTATTTGGCCTGTAATTACTCTCACTGGTCAAGGCTTTTTTTCTCAACCACAAATACCGCCTCATTTCAGATTTCGGCAGAGGTCACTTGGGTGCGGGGAAGCCGAACTCTAATCTCATAAGGAAACACGTGTTTCCGTGGATGTATGATCGCAGTAAAAGCCAGCGCAGCACCCAGCTAGTAGGGACTGTCAGTCAGCTTCTGAGAGCGTTGAAAGCCGTGTGGGGTGTTCGGGGGTGTTTCCACCTACTTGTCCTTGGTTAGAGAGGCGCAGCAGCGCCGGGGAGCTCGCACGTGAGCCCGCTCTTGGCGGTGTCACTGCTGATGCACTGCACAGAGCTGTGTTCTTTCTCCCGAGCGCTGCCACGGTGCCAGTTCCCTTTGGGAGAAACAGGGGGGGACGTTGTGCAGCGTTTTGCCGCGCAGGAGCGTTGTGGTCCAAGCAGAAACTGAAGTTAAGCAGTTTTCGGCTTTTCTAGATTAGCTTGCTTGCAGAGTTCAACAACTTGCTTGTATTGACAATGACTCATGGTAAATATAGATCTCCCTGTGCTTTTTATGACACAGATAGCGTCGTTTCTGTGTATTTTGTGAATCGTATCTCAGATATAAGGAGGAAAGTGCCACAAATGTGTTTAGACAGTTAATACTGAGCACCAGAAAAGGAATTATGACCTTAGTATTCTGCTGGGCTTTTCTGTCCATGTTTCTCATCTGATGTCTTAGTTTTTTGTAGTGGTGGCCAGTGTATGAGAAAGGCAGATCATAAAGCCACCTAAAGCCTTGTGCTTTCAGGTGATGCATCGCTGTATGGGGAACTGGATAATCATATTTTTGTAGTAACTGTTATGCCATATGTGGGGAAATCCTTCCAATCCGTCAAAGCAGTTGCTCATTTTAACATATGAATGTTTATTTTGTTTTAGGGTATGCTATGACTGGCTTCAGACTCCCCATCACCACTTTCAGAAAACTAAATGCCTGGTTCGGAGTGTGGGAGAAATTTCCCTCAAATAAACTGTATCCCACTTGGAGGAGAAGCATATTCTGTAGCTGTCAAGCAAGCACAGTAAACTACAGAAGATGTTTCAGTCTTTCCCCAGTCAAGCTCAGTGCAGTAAGACTCTCTCCAGAGTATATCTCAGTACTTTCTCTGCGGAACAAAAGCAGCAAAAGCTCTAAAAGGAGCAGAGAAAGCGTACAAGAAGAGGAGGAAGAAGAGGAGGAAGATGAAAGTAATTTTGAAGATGAATTTGAAAATGATCCCAACGTAGTAAAAGATTACAAGGATCTTGAAAAAGTAGTGCAATCTCTTCGGTATGATGTGATCTTGAAAGCTGGTCTAGACATGGCAAGAAAGTAAGTACAAAAGAAACAACTTGCTAGTGAGAAAGATGTCATGNATGCTGTCGAGACTCCTTCACTGGAGATACTCAACAACTTCCTGGACACAATTCTGTGCCATGTGCTCTGGGATGACCCTGCTTAGCAGGGAGGTTGAACCAGATGACCCCCTGTAGTGCCTTCCAATCTGACCCCTCCTCTGATTCTGTGAGAGGCAGCTCGGCTCCCAAACCGGCGGGCACGGGGCGGAGACGTGAGCGGCCCCCGCACCGCCCGCCCTGCCCGTCCCGCCCCGGGCGCGGAGCGGGTCCGCCG
>VYZQ01037759.1:79249-91226 GCA_013400655.1 Mystacornis crossleyi
TGTGTGTGTGTGTGTGTGTGTTCTGGGTGTATAGATACTAATTAGCTGATCTTCCTCCAATGTTCAGTAATAATTTGTTTCCTTCTATCAACATCAATTTTAGCGTGATTGGACATGTAGTGATTTTGCCTATTTTATGACTGGGAAGTCAGTTTCACTAAATTTTAAAACAGAAATTAAGGAAAAACATAGCTAAAAACAAGCCAGGTTTGCTCTATTCAATTCTCTCTTGGGGTGTGGGTAAGAAAGGGAAGAAGTGGGAAAAGAACAGCTTTATTTCTCTTCTATTACAGTTCTTCCCTCCCCGTGGGAATCAAAGTTCTTCCATCCACATTGTTAATCAAAGAAAAAATGCTCAGTGGGTACGACAGTCCCATGATGGAACACACCAGGAACTGGAGTAAGCAAGCGGTCTGCTCATGTCACAGGCTTCCATGGCCGTTAGCTAGAAATGACAGCATCCAGCAAATGACAAAAATGAAAAGGAATATGGTGGATAAAAATAATAAAGTGTAAGTGCTAATCTCCCGCCAGTCAGAGGAGGTACAAGGAAAATGTGAATGTGATGGAGGTTTGGTTTTGTAAGGAGTCATCTGCTTCCAGGACTTGCTTGTTCTGCCTTTCTTAGCAAAGTCAATTTTAAGAAAGAATTAAGAGGAAACTAAAATGTAACTTCATCTATTCATTTTTATCAACTTCAGGCACATTAAAAATATACTTTAAGAATGTTTCTGAGCAAAAATCTCTTAACTCCATTGGTGCTGAGTTGCAGTAATAATGGAAAAAAATCAGAAAGTTAAAATAAGGCAGTAAAGAAATGCCGGCAATGAAAGTGATGGAGTTTGTTTCATTTACTCTGAAAAACCTGCCACACTTGTTCTTCCACAAATTTTAAGTGCATTCAACTAAAATGTACTTTCTAAAGTAAGAACACTTCTCAGTTTATACCCTGTCCTCAAGGCAGGCTTAAGTCATTGAATTTTCCAGCTGTTCCACATCCCTTTTAATCAGCAAAACAAAATCTGAATGAAAATAAATTATAAATAAAACCTGCACATTATTTTCTGGACTTCTTGGGGGTATAGAATTCATGTTAGCCCCTTCCAGCATGAAATTAGACCTGGTGTGCCTTTGTAGAGCATCGAGCACACAATTCTGTTTCTCACTGCTATAACATAAACTTTAAACAATAACTGAAAAGAGACAAATGACAGACTTTTAAAAATGTACCTAGAAATAAACTGTATGCATTTTGAAGATAATAAAAAAAGTTACAAACATTTCTTAGAACATGAAACACTGTTGGCTGTACTGCATGAGCATAACAAAGTGATTTCAAGTAAAGATTTTTCTCATTTGCCAACACATTTGTTGTTGATTCTGTCACCTGAATATACTTAAAAGGCAATAAAATGATGTATATTTCACCTTCCTTTTGATGTGTTGTTTTAAATTTCTTACAGAGCTTCTAAGGAAATGTTTAAATTGCAGAAGATGCAGAAGATGCAAAAATAAAGAATTATGATACGTACTGCACTGTTTCTTTTAGAAAGCTTAGAAATGGGCTACTCAATAGTTACTGAAAGCTGATATATTTAAACTGTAAGAAGTAGAGACACTTGATACCCACCTTAACTGGGTAGGTAGAAAGTAATGTTTATCCATAGGAAGTCAGTGTGCATGGCTACATATGTGCCTCACACTTTAATATCTAGCAACCCTCCTATCACAGTTTCACTTTCAAAATTGTAAGTTTATTCTTTTAAACAGAAGAAGTCTGAAAGACAGAAAAATCTTTTTAAATGGCTGCAGCAAACTGGGGTGTTTTCCTTTATGTTATTTGTCCAACTAGCTAAGGTTATCTCAGATCTTAATAACAGACTTTATAGAAAAAAAAACCTGCTTGTACTTGAACAATCACCAGACAATATTCCTCTTGTATGAAAATAAGATACCTTTAATTTATTTACAAGACTGACCAACTGGATTAAGTGGCTGTACTTCAGATGCACTGCAA
This sequence comes from Mystacornis crossleyi, assembly GCA_013400655.1. NCBI lineage: Eukaryota > Metazoa > Chordata > Aves > Passeriformes > Timaliidae > Mystacornis > Mystacornis crossleyi. Next base: position 81,267 of record VYZQ01037759.1, read on the forward strand.
GAGCTTTTGTTAGTGAACTATGCCACTATTTATATGTCTGTATTTGCTTGATATCAGTTATAAATCATACAATCAAATGAATCATGAAAGGGTTGTGAAGAGTGGGACAAAAGGAATGTACACAGCAATAAGAAGAGAAAAAAACCACAATGAAAATATTTTTATACCCACTTTCAAAAATTATCATTTTTATGGTCAAAGTAATCAAACTGGTTTTTTCACTCTTTTTAGATAATATGAATTGACTGATTTTTTTACTTAATATCAACATCTACAGTAAAAGCCAGTATGTCTCAAACTTGCATGCTAGCTAGTAACATCTATCCCTTGTAAAAAAGTTTAATATATATTGAATTCTTCTGGGAGCTTTGACATCACTAACTGGTGAAACGCTTGACATTAAGATAAGAAAATAACACTGTATTTCTTACCTTTTGGCCAGCCATTTGCAACCACAAATTAAACAGCAATTAGTATCTTCTCTTATTTTATATATCCCATAGAAGTGCATGTAAAAAAAATCTCAGAGAGTTTCTAGGTAGCATACAATGACAAGAGAGTATTGGTTTCTGATACATTCAATTTGATAAATTTATGCACTAAAATGAACAGATGCAGACATTGTGGTATCAGTTCTTTATCTTTGGTAAAATGATTTCAATTTATTATAGCCATATTTGCTCTGATATCCATTTTGAGTATGGTCTGCTATTACTTAAACCAACAGGAAACATTTAAATGGATATAAACAGTATCAGTGTGTTATTTAGTACATTCGTGACTTCTGTCATACATTCTTTGAGAATGTTTCTAGCACAGGGGCAAAATGAGCAAATGCTACTATCTATGATTTACTCCCAGTTTATCACAATACTTTTACTAGTTCTTGCCATCAGGAAAAACCATTTTGTTTTCCTTTTAAAGGGATCAGTATGAGTCTAAGAACAATAAATTCTAAAAATCTGAAGTAAAAATATCAAATATTTTGTACTTTCTTACAAATGCTAAAATAGAAAATTACACTGGAACTGACTTAAAATTTGCTATGACCCATCTAAGTAAACAACAGAAAAGGACCACAGAGAACATCAACACTTGCTCCAAGGTGTTCCAGTGATGCTCTGTAAGCAACCACTGTCTTCACTGTCTTAAGAATCCATGTTTGACCCTCTCTCACCATTTCTATCAGTATTAAAAAAGAAAAAAGAAAAAAAAAAAAAAAAGAAAAAAAACTAGTTTTAAAGCAGCACTTTCCAGTGACAATTCATACAGCAAATTCATATTGGGTTCTGGGTGGTCTTTGTTACACTTGAACATATTAATGATGCAAACTTGACCATATGAACCTAAGTTACACATACACAGTTATGTCTCCAAATAGCTACTAATTACACTAAAACAATTTGGCAAAGTGAGGGAGTTCAGTATCCCTACACCCAAAATATCCAGATGCTGCTGCATTCATGGAAAGAATGAGTTACATTACCACAGCTCATATGCTGTGGGACCCTGAAACACTAGATTTCATCACAAAACCAATCTTTGCACATACTTTTTATATATGCAATTCAATATCAACACAGGAAACCTTTGGAATCATAATTTTGATAGAAAGTAAGGTCTAAAATCTTTTTAAGTTCTGGTTTCAGCTCTGTTTGTTGTTGCTGTTGCTTTTGCTGTTTTACAGACAGGGTGGCAAGAAGGTGATGGGAAGACATTCCATGGGTATAGACTTGGGTCTGTTCTACTGGCTTTACTCAAAACGAGCAATCCTCAGTCACTCCAGCAGTTACACTGGACAAAACAATAACAGAACTCACAGGGGCAGGATTAAGCTTGTGGTGTCAATACAAAAAATACCATTCACACGGTGTCTATGCTCATGTCTCAATTCTTCAACAGTTAATTCTTGATTTTACAAATAAAACCAATGTAACAGTCAAAAATGCAAATGACACCATTCTGACCCACTCTTTGACACAGTATTATTACTTTCAGTACCTCAATATCATGAAGAACAAAACAAGTGTGAAGCTGCAGTTACTGTGGAAGCAAAGTCTGATATTCCAATGATTTCCAATGAAAATGGCACTTTCAAATTTAAATTAAGCTTAGTCTACGCATTTCAAAATCCGAATGAATTAAAAATACTGTTTGTAATGGTACAATGAAAAACTGCCCTTGAAGAGCACAACCATAAAAAAAAATTCTTTATTATTCGCAAGTGATAGAAAAGGAAGATGCAGAAATGGGGAGTGGAGTAATAGTCTCAATACATGTATTTGCACCAGTGAGTATCATGCTCTTAGCGAGCCACTGACAGCTGTCACTGATGGTCTCTACCCATGTACAAATGTAGTCAGCCACTTCCCACTGCTGCGGTGCCAACAGAAATGCAACACACACACTGAAACGCAACAAATTTAGTGCCTGACTGTCCCAGGTGCTGAGAACCCTCAGCTCCCGACAGGCCCTTCGGTCTAAACCAAAGCATACTCTTGACAATAATTTAGTAGTCAAAGTCTTAGCAGTTTAAAGAGCCCGTCACTTTTTTTGCTTTCTTTGCTTTTTTCAGTATATCACACTTTTTTCTGTTAGGACGCCGGCATCTTTCATCGATGCTCGGTATACATTCATAATGCCACACTTCTTCCATTTTCTCCACAGGATAAACTGCCTCCACGTAATGACGGATCAGTCTCAGTCTGATGGGATCAAGCTGTTTTTTATTACAAGCACCTGAATGGTTGTACTGCAGTCTCAGATTCTCCGGAGTAAAGAGTTCAGGAAAGAGTCTTACGAGAAGCCTGGCAGCAAAGTTGCCAACTGACAGGCTCTGCTGCACTATCTCTCTTATCTCCTTATCAGACAGCAAATACAGAGAAGGCACAGGGAAGTCTGGATTAGGAACAACAAGTTCATCGAGTGGTATCTTGCAAAAATCCTTGCTACTTCTTTCTGGTGGCAGTGGAGGCCCTTCAAATTCTTCCCGAAATCTCTCAGGGTTTATTGCATAGGTGAGAAATTCCCTCCTGTCAGGCCCTGGCACGTGGATTTTCCGTTGCTGTTGGTATGAGCGCCTTTGCTCCGTGTCTCTTCGTCGACACCTCTCGTCAAGCTTTCCAACAAACTCCAATGTCCACACTCTGTCATTCTTTGCTCTGGGGTACAGTATCTGCACGTAATGTCGAATTAATTTAATTCTAGTGGGGTCAAGCTGTTTCTTGCCTAAAGAGCCGCTACAGTTGTATTGCTTCCGTAAGTTTTCGTGAGTAAACAGTTCGGGAAATAAGAGAACAAGCAATCGAGAGGCGAAGTTGCCTATGGAAAGACTGCTTTCATATATGCTTTTAATCTGTTCTTTGTTCAACAGGTAATCTGGGACCGGGACATCAAAATCAGGAGGGGGAAAGTCAAGTTTGTCAAAATCTATGGGTACAAGCCAAATTTTTTTTGACCGTCTGCCAGGTTTTTCATATTCAAAACTGTCTTCCACTTTTATGATTGATACATCATCTGGTAAACTAGAAGAATCGTAACAGTCATCTCTCATCTGGTCACATTCACTCCCATCCATGTACGTACTTTCAAGCTCATCATTTATTCGCTGAACACACTGCTGCAACCAGGCCTCTTCTTCTTGCACATCTGGAAAGTAAATTTCAGTGTACCTACGGATTATTTGAAGCCGATGAGGATCCAGCAGTTGTTTTCCAGAGTCTCCAAAGCAGCTGTACCTTTCAGCTAGTTTTCTGTGGTCAAAGAGTTCTGGAAACAGTCTGTGTAACAAAAAAACAGAAAACTCCCCTGGTGAAGAAGCTTCATCTAAAAATTCATTGAGATCCTGAGCATCCAGCATGTAATCTGAGGCAATGACATTACTCCTGTCCAAGGACAAAGCTTCTTCCTGCTCTTTATCCTCTATAAAATGAGAGGATTCGACCTGCTCAGTCTCATAAAAACTGGATGATTGCACATTCTGCTGACTGTTTTCCATTTCCCTTTGAGCCCAAAATCTATTGAAAAAATCATTGACTTGAGGCAAACACTCCAACTGCCACACAGCTGTATTCTTCACAGAAGGATAACAAACTTCCACGTAGTTACGAATAAGCTGCAGATGAAGAGATTCGAGTTTCCTTTTGTTGAGAAAGCCACACGCACTGCAGCTTCTGCTGAACTCATCATCACTGAAGAGCTCTGGGAAGAGCTGCACGAGCAACCGGCAAGCCAGGTCTCCGCCTGACGTGCTTTGATCCATGATTTGTTTGAGTTCTGTAGAAGTCAGCTGGTACTCCGGGGGGGGCTTGAAGTCTGCCACGGACTCTGCTGGACTGACTTGCTTTTTAATTCTGCTAACTTCCAGAGACAACAGGTCAACTTTACTGTGAAGCTGAGTCATGTTGGTATTCAGGGTGTTCAGCGTGTAAAACATTTTCTGTATCAAAGAATATATATTTGACTCTGAATCCGCTGTGGCTGCTGCTACTGCAATGGCTGTGGCCGAGTCTCTTTTGCGTTGGTCGTTCAGAGTCCGAATTTGCGAGGGACTGCTGGGGTTGATTTTTTCAAACAACTCATAAGAAGCAAACTGCTCTGCTCCTGGTGGGTTCTTCTTCTCTGTGATTTTGTGTGAGATGCCATAGAGAGGTTTTTTATAAGATGGAGTGATTATGTCACTGAAGGATTCTTCTTCACAGAGCCATGTTACGTTAGAATTCTTGTTCTTGTTTGGTTGCTCTGCATTTACCTGAGTGGGTGAGCCAGCATCTCTGTTCCTCATGTTTGAAAGGGAGCCCTTCAAATGAAGAAATACTGTATTAGTAAGACTGCCTTAAAGATATTAGCTATAAATATGTGCCCCTTAAGCAGGCATTGTTACATAAATATGCAAAGTCAAATTTTCCCCAGGGGACTTGCTGTGTTAAATAATAAAAACTAATAAATTCACCAGGAAAAATAAAAATACAGTAAAGGATTATTTAGGTTTCTTTTTTATTTTTCTTTTTTTTGGCTCATGGCTTTCTCCATGGACTAGAAATGCAATAATAATTCTTAGTACTCTCTACCCACAGAGCTCTAATTACTCCCCCAAACTAAGTATCATTAGGCTTCACCTTGTATATGAGGATCTTGGGCTGTAGAGAATTTGGGTGGAGACAAGTCAGCAACAGAGCCAAGAATAGCATCTAGGTTTTCTGACTCCTAGTCCTGTGACCTTGCCCTTGCCTCCAACAACTGCATTTAACATTCCAGTACTCTCTTTAGGTTAGCTTTTGAAAATGTCACAAAGGCTAGAAAACAAAAACTATGCTTATTCTCTTTTCTTCTGATGTGAAAGGTTTATATACAGGTTTTAAAAAAATCTTTATAATGGTGCACAGCTACTAAACAAATCTTAGAAATTACCTAATTTTTAAAAGGTATTCTATTTAAATAATAAACATTTAAAGTGAAGAGTACCTTGGTATTATCTTTTTTAAAAAGGAAGCCTAAGAGAAGATTTCTTTATTTCTGAAAGGCAAGGAAGTTTTGACTTGTGGATTTCTAATTTTCTAAATTATTTATATAAAACCAGTAGTGAATTCTTAAGGACTTAATGTTCTCAATTATTTATAATTATTCCTCATTGCCTGAAACTGGAACCAAGCATTTTCATCATCTCACAGCAGATATGCAGGGCTTGGGTGATTTGGGGTTTTTTTTTTGCAAGCACATGGATATTGCAAATAATTCAAAGAAGTTAAGCAGATACAACAGAATCAAAATCCAACATACAGAATTCAAACATGAGAAAACACTCCCAAATTTGTAAATGTTTCTATACTGAAACAATTTTCTTGGCTTGTTCTACAGAACATTAATTAGATAAAAAACTACAGAATTTGCATTCAAGTATTAAAACAAATGAAACACGGACTTCAGGTCTGAGCTGAGAGCCACAAGAAATTTGAAGTTCTAGTGAAGACCCCATTATGCTCTTTAGTGAGGAACTTGAATTAAGGTTTCTTTCCTAAGAAACAGAACCGTAACTCATTACATCAATGTGGTCCCTATGTGTACTCACACTCGGCATCTGCTTACTGCAGTGACAAATTGAATCTAATTATTTTTTAATTTCCAATGCAATGTATACTCAAAAGAGACTCAGAAAGAACAAGCTGGTTTCCACTCCAAGTTTAGACACCAGCATTCAATTAAACTGAAGCTGTTTCCAAGTTCTGCTCTCACTCACATCATACTACCCTCTATATGGAACCTCGTGTTTACACATCCAAAGCTGCGCGGAGAGATGATCAAATGAAAAGTTAACGCAAAGACGATGTATTTCAGTGTGCAGAATCCCTGGCTGGGGTGGTGCCTAGGACACCTGACTTCCAGGTCCCATTTAGAAGACTGTCCCACTCCAATCCCACTCACAGTAAAGCCAGAACAGCGACTGGAGTCTGCGAGCAGACTGACACCCACATTGCCCCCACCTAACCGCAGGCTCCTATGCTGGGACTGAAGTCGTCACGCACCACCTGTACTTGTCAGTGAAGAAACAGAGGTAGTTGCAGGTGGTAACAAGCTCTGCCACAGAGACATCACCTGAAAGCAGGCCATGAAAATCTCCACCGACAGCAAGCACAGAACTGCTCCCCAGTCAGGCACCCAAACTGAATTATGAAGCTTTTTACCATTTTAGATCAAAAGAACAAAACAAAACATTTCTTACACAAACTTACACCTAAGTAGCTCTTTCATTAACACTCCTGTCAACTGAGAATATACCAAATATTCCTTCAGAAACAGCATATGACTCTTTCAATTCCTTCTCTACAACTAAAATACCTTGCTACTAAATAGCTTGCCACGGGCCACCAGGTATCTGTCAGTTCTCATTTGACCTCCTGCTGTTTATTTTCCCTAATTAATTATATAATAACAGTTGGCAGTGTGAGGGTAACTTCTATTAATGTGCACCTCACGCATGAAGTCAGGCCAAGTCAATATTAGAATGTGTATTAAAGAACATGAATTCATTATTTTGACAGTAAGATCATCAAAGTTTGCAGTCTCAGTTTTGGACACGGTGCTCTGGAGCTCATGCTAAGAACTACAGCAGATCTTCACTATGACGGCAGCTGAACTCCTGCCTTCACTAATGCAGCTCCCACTGGTCGGATCTGGCTGCGGGATAGATTTGCATTTCAGAATATTTGCATTTCAGAATATTTGAATTTCAGAAACACATAGCCAATGTTCTACTTGCAGATGACAAAACATTTGGGCCTTAAAAATATTTAAGGATATTTTAGTTCAGACGCATTTTCATTTTCTTTTCTTTTGCTTTTAATTATCTTGTCTATAGTTTCCATCTGGGAAGAGCACTATCCACACCATAAATACATGGCTTTTGTAAATTCTCCAGTTTAACTAATTAGTTTTCTGTAACACCGATCTTTAAACATCCATGAACTTCAGATAATACTGCACCCTTTTAAGATGATCAGCTCTAGTGTACTATCAAAAAAGAAGAAAAGATATTGTTCTGTGAGACTCAGTGTACGTAAGATAGTGCTGCTTTTTATACTACAATTGCACAGCAAGTTTTTATGTTCTAAACATTTTATGAACATTTGCAAAATGCAGTATTTTGGAAAACATCAACCAATACAAGAAATTGTGTCCCTCACATTCTCTCTTGGAATCCTAAGCCAAGTTTTAAAAGTTGCTTAGTTATTGTTCTGTTTGGAGCTCAAGTGCAGTATTTATGATCTTTGTTATGCTTAATAAACAATGTCCAAATATCTGTAAGAATACAGCACATAATATTCAAGCATAGGAGTAAAGAATAAAACAATATATGAGCAAGAAAGATAGAAAGATTCTTTAAGACACATGAGGAAAGTGTTGGACATAAATTTTTTAAACTTACAATCTTCTACACTTTTAAAAAAGACAATTAGGGAAAATTAATTTCTGATTATGAAGTGGTATTCATAATTTTAAAAAAAAGTGAAATCTTCAGATGAAAGTAATTTTGTAATACAATTACCAGCCCAAAAGAAGTACAGCTCTGTTTGTATCATAGATAGATGCCTATGTGACGTGCAGTAAAAATATACTACAACCACAACATTCTTTAAAATAATTAAGATTTTTCCACTGTTTAAATAGAAATAGTTAATAAAGTCATCAATTAGAACAAAATGTTGGTACTAGAAAAGTAATTAACTTAAAAAATGCTGTTAAGATTGAGGACTATTTCTGGTTGGTTATTTGACTAAACATGCTGATTCACTGGGGTCAGCCAAGAATGAATTTTCATCATTATTACTGCGTCAATTTCTGATCTTATAAATCCAAAGTTATAATTAATTTCAAATGAAATTTTAAAATTTATTAATGGCAAACAGGAAAATGCAAAGCAAGCACAGTTCAGAGACCATTACAAAGCTCTTTTAAGAATCTGAATGCAAGGAAAACAATCGTAAAAGAAAAAGAGAAAGGAAAAGAAAGAAGCCGTGTAATAAGATTAAAACCTACCTACCACAGGCATTCAGGGGAAAAAAACAGTCCTAAGAAGTCAGAGAGATGATAGTCAAGAAAAAGAAACACAGAGAACTATGGCTATAAAGGAGACATGAAATGTGCAAATACAACATGGAATAACTGGCTAGGTAGCAGAACAGCAGAAAAGGATACGTGCATTAGAATAGGTCACAAACTAAATATAACCCAGGGTCTGAAGTTATTCAAAAGAGGATGAATTTGAATCTAGGTTATTTTAATAAAGTGCTGAGTGTGAAAAACAGGAGGTCATTATATGCTCTCCAGGGTGGCAGGAGAGATGTGACTATCCAATGCTTGACACTAGTCTTTCTGGGCTCTCAAAGGCAACAACAAAAATATAAGGTGACTCCTGAAGACAAGATGGAAAAAAGAGAATTTTAATCTCAGAAGGACTGAGAGTGGACAACATCACATGAATTTTCCCCCATGCAAATGATTTTTCTAGGAACAGATGATCACTGCTCTCCCTACTGAAAAGAACAAGGACAAAAAGAAACTTGCTCAGTTTCAGCAGAGATTAATTAAAATCCACCACAGCTAGAAACACTAGATCAGGATAATGGAAGAGACTGGGCATCTCCTTCACTGGCTAGAGAAACATCTGAATTGTCCCACGTGGGATGCCACACCAGAATTTGTAATACATTCTGCTCTTGATATAGCTTACATCTTCTTCATTCCTGCATTTTTATCTTTCAAATAATACTAATTTATACTGACATTAAATCTTTGTCACAGAAGAAAGAATTACAGCCCTAATTCTGCCACTGAGGATCCAGCTGAAGGACTGTGTGACGTGAGAAGGACTAATCAGAGCCATGCCCCTTCCTATGTTATCTGATGAACAACAAAAACATAACTCACAGAAATGAATTAACCTATAACTGTATTTCATAAATATGATCACTCCCATGTTATTTAGAGAATACCCTGACGTGTGCAAACTGGCTTAAGATTAGCAACATTTGCAACGAACTCATTACCAATGTAAATTTAGTTACAAGACTTGCATTCTGCTTATAAGCAGCAGTGAATTTAGCCTAGGAAGTATGAACCAAAAAATCACAGTCATGTATAGAGAAGTCACCTCTTGTGTAAAGCGTCTCTTCTTCACGCTGGGTAAGGCATCCTGCTGGCCTCCTGACCCATCACAGCCAAGGGAGGTCTGTTTCCATTTGTTGGAATCCTGTAGGCAAGTCACTGCACCATCCAGTGAGTGTTTCTCAGCAGATCTGGAAGTTACCGAGCAGTCTAGAGCTTCATCTTCATTTTCTGTTTCTACTTTCACATTTTTTGTAGGAATTTTTACTGAAAAAAAGAGAAGGTTTAGAAAGATAAAGCACCCTCTCCAGAAAACCATGGCATCCTTACTACAGTGTTCTGTGGTTTGTTTTTTTTTTT
>VYZQ01037759.1:101117-112507 GCA_013400655.1 Mystacornis crossleyi
GATCCGGTAACCGTCCCCAAGCCAGCGTGCCCACGGGTCAGCCCGGGGCAGCCCTGCGGGCGGAGCTGGGGGGACGCGCCGAGAGCTCCTCGCACACCCGGGCTGTGACACCCGCACGCAGCCCCTGCCCGGCCCGGCAGGCTCCGGCCCCCGGCGCTGCCCGGAGCTGGCGGCACCCGCGGGAGCGCTGCCCGCCCGCCTTTATGTGACCTTAACGCGGGTTTCTGTGCTTAGCGCCAAGTAGGAAACGCCGGTGTTTGGTGCCGCGTTGGGCTTAAGCCTGTACTTAGGGGGAAAAAAAAAAAAAAAAAAGTTATTTCAGTAAGTTGGTTTAATTCAGATCCGGGATTTTTCCCACGCTGGTTTAACACAAGACCGCTACCGTGCTCCGCGTTTGGGGGACAGATGGCAGCAGTGATTTATAAAACAGACATCGCATTCTTTTTTAATTAAGTATCCTTGTAGATTTTATCTTCCCTGAAATTGACAGGAGGACATAAGACATTACATTAGTCTGCCAAATCACACGTGCCCTTTCGACTAACAGCTTGTAGAAAAACAAACCGTTTCCCAAAGATTAAAAAATTGTAAAAAATGTGGGAGAGCAAAGTCTGGTTTTGTAACCTATGGCCGGTTATGGCAATTATATTTCTTTGGCTATATGTAACATACTTTTGGAACTTGGCAGCTTTGCGTGAAATGTTTCACTTACACAATAAACTCGGCCAGTGCTGCCGTTCCTAATAAATTGATTAATTTTGCTCTTAATAAAAGTACACAGCCAAGTGCTCTAATTATATTGTAATTGCTTTACTTTGTTTTTCCTCCAGTGTAAAAGAAGTTCAGTCTAAAGATGTTTATAAAAGGTGTTTTTTATAAAATAAGTAGGTGAGGGCTGATACTGCCATGATGACGGTTTCTGTGCAGCATGAAGGATGTATCCGATAGAAGTTTCAAGACAAGTACACACCAGGCAAGTGGCAAGTAAATGTGAAGGTAGAACTCGTGAGCTCTGAGCAGTGCTGTGAATGTAACAGATTAATAAACCTTTCGTTTGTTATCTCAAACTTTTTTTTAATTAAAAAGTAATACAAAAACATGTAAGTCAACTGAGAAATAACTGGAAAAAATCTCAGATAAATCTTCTGCCCCATAAATATCTCAGCACTTTCCTAGTCACATGCTGTTTCCTCAGAACTGAACAATACAAAGGCTGCCTCTTAAAATAAAAAATCCTCACCATTTCAGATTTTTGGCGCTTTCTTTAGAAGCAGTTCTCTGAAATTTGTTCTTCCACTTATGTCGCTCTTCTAAATTTAGCATTTGGGACTTTTGGTGTGTTTACAGTGTCATATTCCATGAATAATCCTAACAGATAATAGTTTGTTGATTTTAACTTTGACTGCTCCTTTCATTATTGCTGTTGATAGACAGCTGTTAAAAGGAGCCCTTCAAAGCGGGAACTACCAGCATTGTAACTCCTCGGATGAATCACTCCAACGAAGGATACATTTTATTAACAAGTGTTCTGCAGTTAGCGCATCATTCTCGCTTTGGAGATAAAGAGCACTCCCCGCTAACTTTTCTGAGCCTGTTAGCATTGTGGGCACGGAAGTTTACTGTATGATTTGCCCCCTCCCTTTACTGTACTTGAGGCTTTTCTTAAAGCCTACCGTGTTTTAACACCTGGCCGAGCTGCTAAGTGGTGCTAGATCTCAGTTGGATTTTACTTGAATGCTTTACTTAGTGGGACTCAGGAAAGCAACCATAAGGCAAGAGCAAGCCAGTGGAATCCAAAACTCAGTTTCAGAGCCCTTGAGTAAATGCTTGCCAGTTTGAACTCCACCTCATTTCTCCTCTATAGTGCTGGCCTGAGGCATTGTAGCTACTAGGGACTCAAGCCCAGGAGGAGACCTGAAGGGCCTCAGCTAAGCATAAAGTAGCACGAGCATATTGTTGCAATAACAGTATTCAATGGAAAGGGAGCGAGCCAAGTTGTCTCCAGGCAATGCAGGTAGCAAGCTTAGATTGGCTTCCCAGCCAGACAAGTCCCATTTCTTTTCACCATTTGAACTTGTGATACAGACGTCATTTATTCAAATGTTCATCTTCCCCCCACTTTGTGCCTTTGGCTCAAAAGCCACTCTGTGACACTGCGGCAATCTCTGAAAAATTCCAGGTCATCGGAGAGGGGAGTAGTGGCGCTCTAGCAAGGGAACTCTTCAGTAAAAAAATCACCATTGCTCTCGAATACAATGGGCCATTACTGACTGGACCAAACTGCAGTGAGACTTCAGTCATGCCACCAACACCGATGTGCTCAGAACCCCAGGGAAGCTGAAAGCACTGTTCGCACTTGTATGGAATTCTCGAAGGGTGGGCTGTGGCAGCTCCTTAGACCTTTACTTGTAGAAACTCTAGGTGCCAGCCCTCCCCGGAGAATGCCTTCTCTGAGTTAGTTCAAAGGATCTAGTCGGCTGGAGATTCCCCTCGGCAGGGGTGAGGAACCACGGTGGCTGGCAGGGAGGTGACAGAGCTGGCAGTGCTCTGTCCCTGAGCTGGGACTCAGAACAGCGCAGTGTGCTGGCGCTTGGTACGACGACAAGAAGCAGAAGAATGATCCTAAATTTAGAAGCCTCTTTGCTTCCTGCGCTGCAAACATTTGGGATAAGCAAGAATCCAATTCAAAACCTTCAGCAAGGCTTCTTTCTTGTAGATCTTTGCAATAGCCTACAGCACTCAGTAGGCAGAGATGTGGCATGAGATGTCTAAAGCACTTTCAGCAGGAACTAATTTTGGCAGTTTCCTTCTGTAAAAAGTATTGCTATGGTACCAGTACATCGTCTGTCACTTCACCACATCTTGAAACTAGGCCACCTTGCAGCCAGACGCAAGTGTCATGGAGTCCGGAAGGAAAGGAGATGAGGAACAGTGGAGTGTGGAGCCAGTTCCTTAAAACTTATATACATTTTCTGTTAAGAAGCTAATCGGAAAACCCTGCACAAAAAACCAAGCCCACACCGGTAACCTTTCCTTTCTGCTGCTCTTGGGCTGACTTTCAGTGACTCCTGTGTTGCTGGCCACAGTGCGTGTGAGCAGGCTGGGGAGCTGCCCCCTCTTGCAAGGCAGCCCAGAGCCAAGCGGCTGTCTTCTGGAATACAGTGCGATTTCTTAACCTGAGTGTGGTTCCAGCCTTTGCTTGAAGGGTGCTTGTCCCTGGGGACAGCCAAGTGGATGGAGTCTCAGTTTACTGCGGGTTCCTCCGGGCTGGCTCGGGCTCAGCTGGGCTGGATGGAACGGGCAGGATTGCCCCCTAGAGGGACGTCAGGGAGGCTGGCCCGGCCTCGCGGATGTCCGGCTGGCCTCGGAACTCCAGCGGTGGCAGGAGTCAGGCACTGACTCACCCAGATCGGGCAGATACTTAAATTAGGCAGCTTGGAATTCACCTTAAATTATTTAGGTGTGTATTTGATATAAATAAACTTCAAAGAGACTGAATATATTGTGGGGGGCGAAAAAAAAGGAGAAAGAATGCAGGTTCCATAATCTTCTGCCTTGAATTAAAAGGGTCTGAAAGGCACCATTTAAAAACTGGTCCAATTAACTCATCTGATTTGCAGTAAAACATGTTCTTCAATTCAACGTTTATAAAACTAAAATATTTAATGGTAAATAAGGCAACTTGATAACAAACTTTGCATACCTTCGTGCTCCTCACTGCCAGTGAGACTGAAAGGACATGTATGGACACATTGCACAGGAATATTTGGAACCTCTGTTGGCCCACGGGCAACAATACTGAACAAGTAACATGCTGCGGGCAGTATCCATACATTGCTGTAACCCAGGCAGAAATGAACAGTGGCAGACACCTGAACTTTATTTATATTTTTAAACTTCCCGTGGCTGCAAGCACTGTTGGAGGGTTCTGCCAGCAAAATACTACTCTAGTTGGGAAACACTGGTTTAGAGTGCCAGTTAATATAATTGCCTTTTTTTTTTCCTCAAGAAACAGAATTGTTACATGATACTCTGTGTTTGTGGTTTTTTTGTTTTTTTTTTTTTTAATTTATTAATCACACTACTTCTTGTTCTTAGATACAATGATAGGTGCCACTGGGAACTTCAAAATTTGCTGTTTAGCTAGACTTCACAGACATGGGCAAGAAGTATCATAATTGTGTTGCTTGCTGAATCAAGGATGTCAAAATAGAGAATATAAATAGCATCTTTGGATTTTAAAAACAAGTCCGTTCATCTCCCAGTGCATGTGGGTTGGGAATCTTAGAGTTTAGCTCATAGAGAAAAACTTTCAAAAAAATGAACACTCATTATGAGAAAATCCTTTTCTAGCCTGAAATAGCACCAGAGTGTACTGGCAAGACAACAGATATGTAACACTTGAGCACCAAAGGAAGAAGAATTTTATATAAAAGTTTAAAATAAAAATCATATGAGAGCTGCAGTGGAAGAGTAGAACAGAAATGTAAAGGAGCTTCAAGAATAGAGTAACTCAACCCAGTGAGCAACCTAAATTCTCCTTCTGTGCTGCAGCAGTTTACTTAGACATCAGTTGCATCCATAACTGTTTAAAAACTGACAAATCTGAGCAACTTCACTCTTGGAAGCGTAAGGCTCTTTCAATCTCTTGGCAATGAAATTGCAGTTCTCTTTACTCTATGTTAGTTCAGCCAAGAACTGCGCCATTGTGCGCTATTTCACAGCTTTGCATTTAAAAAGAAGTAATGCTCACTTAATGCACAGTCATCCTATTATCGACACCATAACTAACTCTGAACAATCAAACATTTATCCCATAAAGGTCTGTTTGCCAAGTTCTGTTTTACATCCAGAAGAGGTAAATATAGCCTGGAAAGTCCTTTCTCTCAAAGACGTCCACATCTCCCAATCAAGTGCAAACAGCACACTCTCCTTTGTATGCTTAACACTCAGTTCCATATCTTGCCCATTGTATGGAGAAAGAATATTTTGGACCAGTTGCATAGACTCATACCTCACTAAAACATGTAAGTTCAAATGCTTGCAACAATATTAGAAAAGAGTTGTGAAGCAATGTACAGAACTAGGTGTCTTTGAGAACTCAGCTGGATGATTTAAGTTTGGGGGTTTTTTGTCTGTAAACATCTTTATTTCTTAAATCAAAGCAGCAATATTCAGATTGTAGGAATCCTTTTTGTTTCAGGTCCTGAAATGGAAACAGCTTTTCGAGGTTTTTTGAGTTCCAACTCCTTCTGTCATGGCCAACGTATTATACAGTTCTTTTCACAAAAAAAAGTCAGTGTCTTAGAAGCAGCTAGGGATCCTCCCTTCTCAGTCTTTACACGCACTACTGTTGGGAAGCTACTCCTGAACCTTGTTCTTTGAGTGGATGGGAATCTTCCCTTTGGAATTTTTATTAACATGAATCTCTGCCTCATGGCTACTCGATGCCTTAATCCACCCAGTTACAATCCATCTAGTATAACCTAGTCATACCCTATCATACCCTACAGTAGTGACTTTGAGAACAATTATGAATTTAAAAGGTGAATGCATTTCATCCAACAGGAATTTCCCTTTGAAACTGGTGAAAATTCAATCTGGATTTTTAATAAAAACCGTAGTTGTGGGGACCTGGGTTTACAAGAAGAAAAAACCCACCTGCTTAGTGGTTATTACTGCAATAGAATGTGATTGAAAGCAATTACTTTTCGTAAAAGTTTATGTAAGAAATACTTCTAATCATTAGTGATGTGACCACTTTTAGCAGCAGCAGTCATCTTTAAGAAATACTAGATGTTTAAACCCTGTTTATTTTTCTGCAAAGATGTCTTGGCATATTACATCTAAAAGCCACGTATATTGCTTGTGGTCTTACAGCATGTGAGCAGAGGTAAGGACATTCACAGTTTTTATACTTTGGATATATATAAAATTGTTTGCTTAAAAATAAATCTTACTAATACAGACATTTTTTCTGTAATGTCCTCCCGCTAAACCCATTTTTTATGAAAATAATGATGCAAGCAACTAAGTGTAATTGTAGAAAATTATTGCTAGTGATTTGCATATGAAATACACACCTTTTACAGCCTCTAGTAGCATTGTTCAACAAGCTTATAAATAGTACAGCTGAAATGCTGCAAACAGAAAACAGTTTTCGATGGGCACATGCTATGAATGAAGAAATGTTCAGACACAATGTGCAACTTGGAGAGCTTTCATCAAAACTAGCCAAGAGGGAAAAATGCCTCATTTCCTAACCATGCTGTGTTTCGGATAAGCCAGTCACATAGAAAAACCGTCATGCTCCTCTGCAGAGGGTAAAGCTTTTTAAAATAAGTGTTAATATTCTTTCCTGTGGAAAAAAAAAATTAATCTAATCTATTGGTACTTGTTTTAGATTTTTCTAATGGCTTCTGCATAACATTTAATTTTTATAATTTGACATTTAATAACTGCTAAAATTTGAACTTTGCAATTGAGGCCAGTCATTTGCTGTAGTCATTGAAGGCATAAAAAAGTCTAGTTCTAAGATACTGTTTTAGTTGCAAGTAAAATACTCACTTTTGTGTACAATTTTAAAACTAAAAATGATGAGCATTGTTCTTATAATAAAGCAGAGTATTTTCAGTCTTTGATATTTGGGGCAAGGGGTGAAAGGAGGAAGACAAAATGGAATAGGGTAAAGAAGGAAATTTCAAAGTAAGATCTTTTGTAATGTTGCTGCAAAATTGCAATTTTCCTACACAATATATCAAAATATGCCTCAAGTAGAATTTAATATAGAAATTTCTTAAAAACCAGATAAATCTGAGAACTACTGTTTTAGTTACGAGTGGGACACCTGCCTGTCACCATTAGCCAAGAGGAATGTTCTTGTATGATATGATCCCTCTCTCCTCTTGCAGACAGACTTGCAATTTCACCATGTGAAGTCGGTAGAACGCTGCTTTCCAGTGTAGGAGGTAAAGCGTCTTGTTTGCTCTTTCTGTTTTGGAGAAAAAGGTTGCCTTTCCTCAAGAGATGCACACTGACAAAAGCATTTTGCAAATAGGCGTGAATTAAAGTCAACTTCACGCACTGCAGAGAAGGAATCTCCTACACAGGGGGGAGCCCGAGCATTCTCCAGCTGCTGTCAGGGGCTGGGAATACGGCAGCAACGCCAGGAGCTGCGGGCAGAGTCACGCACAAGTGCAAGTGCATGAAGGGGCGGACAAAGGTGACTGCACGAGGCTTTGGTGTATCGATGTCAATTCGTTTGTCACCCTCTTGTCCCCTTCACAACTCACAGCAAGCTCTGTGTTTTATCTTTTTGTTTATCTTAAAGGCATTTGCTATAAGAATTTGAGCTTAATGGCCACTTTCTCTTAGAAAAACAGGTTTAGCCTAAAAGAGAAACGTGAATGCTAATTATGTAAATAATTAATGCATTTTAGGGATTGGTTTCTGAAAGGTGAAAAAGAAAAGGATGATTTAATTCAAAGACCGTCAGAACAGATGACTTCCAGAATTGGAAATATTCTTTCCTTTGAACTGCTTTGTGAGACTGAAAAGCTTTAGCTCTTTGTTTTTTGTAAGACATAGTGCAGGTAAAAGACTTTGAAGACTGCAAAGAATAAAAAAAGTTTGATGCCTCACTCTTCTGTGAGATTGAAGTAGCTGATGAGAGTAGTGACAGCCAGTGCTCTGACCCAGAAGCCACTTCCTTGACAAATCTGCAGCATGGCACAGTTGCCTGAGTTAGCCTTTTGTGCTGATGAAAATTCAAATAGTGCTCAGAAGAAAAAGCCACGGGGAGATCCCACCAGCAGGTGCACCCCTGAGAACACTGGTCTGGCATCTTTAGCACTGCTTGGGGCAAGAAGCACTCCCCAGCAGCTCCAGAGAACACTTCCTTAATGTTTCCATTAAACCAAAAAGAGCTTTTCAATCTTTTAGCAACTTCTGACAAGTACAACACTAAGTCAAATATGGGCCACGTGTGCACTCTTTATTGCCAGTAAGGCAAGGCACATGGAGGGTTACATTAAGAGAAGCACAGCCAGCTGATCAAGTGTGCCAGGCCGTCAAATCCATGCAGTCCAATAAACCTGGTAATCCCTTCCCTCCAGAGGCAGGGCCCCTCAGTTCCTGGGTGGTGTCTTCATTACCTGATCCTTTTTCTGCAAACCAGGAGTTCCTCACTGGGGTCAAAGACAGTATCAGTCCTTCTGCACTCTCTGGGGAACTGCTCAGTAGCAACCAGAGTGGTAATTCTCCTGTATGGATCCTTTTTGGCCACCCAGTTCCTCGCAGTTCACATGCCCCAGCGTCCACATTCAAGGTATCCCACTGCCCCACGCTCTCCTCATCAGGCAGCAGACAGAACCACAGGATGGCACACACATGTGCACGTGGCACCCTCCCCCTGAGCAGAGAACAGCTCCCTTGTCAGCCTAGGCGGTGGCTGGTAGGGAGAAGGAGGAAGACACGCTGTCTTTGAGTAGCTGGAACTGTTGGGACTGTCTCTCCCCAGCTGACACAGGCCTGCAGGGGTGGGTGGGAGAGAGATTCTCTTCGAATTGCTGGAGCAGACCGGCCAATCTACCCACAGCTGGGGCCTTGATGTCTGGCCAAGTCACAGCACCAGGTGCTGGCATATGATTACTGTGCTCCATACAAACTTCCACTGCATGGACCACAGGCACTGGATTTCATCCGGGTCTTTAGATGTCTGGGTGTTACGCAGGCTGCTGTAGATCACCCCTACCACTAATTCCCTCACACACTGGATGCTACTCTCAGCAGTTGTCCACTCTTGTCTTAATAGTTTACAAGATCTTTCTCAAGGGGATACTTCTCCTTCACACTCAACACAAGCTGCCTCCAGAGGCTGCTGATTTTTGCTCCTTTTCCGATCCTTTTGTTGATGCCCCAGTCTCTTGCGAGGAACCCCAGCTTCTGGGCTTCCTTGCTCTCTAATTCCTGACTATTGGCTCCAGTACTACAGCGCTGCAGCAGCCAGCTGATAATCAGCTCACCAGGTTGATGGCTGTAATCTTTGTGTGTATCTTGCAGCTTACTCAGGGATAAGGAGTTGATGATTTCTGGCTTGTTCATGATTTCTATCTCCCCTCCTGTTCTTGTGACTGTTTTGGTGCACAGCAGGCTGCCTTTCCCAATTCCTCCTCCTGCTCCATCTTGGGAGAATCTTTCTCCCTGACTGAGGCAATTGACTTCTGCCTCCGTTGTTTCTTCTTGACTATAAGGATAACCGACAGAGTTGAGAGGTGGATCTCTGGCTTAGCTGTGATGCTTTTTGTGTGTCTTCAGACCCAGAGACCATCTCTGCCCTCAAAGGGTGCTGAACAGTTCTTGGCAGGCTTAGGCGAGGCCCAGCACCATGTGAGAAGCTGTGTCCCTTTAGAGCAGCCAGGGCATCATTTTCTCAAATGTACTGCCACTTTTTCAGGATCCTGCACTTGACTTGTCTGGGGCATCAGGTCCCACACCACCAGAGGTAAAAACTGTTCTAGATACCTTGCCACCCATGACCACACAGCCTCAGGGCGCACCCCTGTGTGATATTCCTAAATACTAGCTTTTGGGGGGGTCTAATCCTAGGAAAAGGTGGATACAGATTCTTGAGACACACTGATGTGAACATTCTGATTACTCAGGTGTGTTCAAAATACTGAAGAGTTATTGTAACAAGCTGGAAAGCAACTACCCTGCAGGAGGTGGAGGGGAAGGTGCCATTGTTTCCTCCACAAACTGTCTCTCAGAGGAGAAGAGAGAAAAGGTGTAATTGTTAATTATCTCCACGAGATGGTTCCCAAAGTACTGGGACAGCAGCAATGCAGAGCCCAAATACCAGATTAGGCTCAGGGCCAGTGCTTTCATCATAGCTCTCCAAGGGAAAACACAACCAAGTGCTACACAGCACAGCAAACTGCAGAAGACAAACCCAGCCTTCAACAAGCTCTCAAATCATCGTGCTCACTCTTGAGCATGTCAGGGAATGGGTAAGGGAACAAATAAATCTACATCGAGAGTGAGTAAGTCAACATCATGACCAGCAGTAGCAAAACAGGTATTAGAGGTTCCCTCTAGCACACTCTGGTCAAACATCTTACTATCTTGAGCTCCATGTGTCCCATCCTGGGTACCAAACAGAATTGTGCTGGATGGCAGCTAAGCACCTCAGAGCTGCTCACTCACTGCCTCCCACAGCAGGATGTACTGTAGGTTTTCAGTTCTGTGTAGTCAAAGGATGGATACAGTCCCTCACAGAGGTATTTTTTGGGCTGAGATGAAGCACATCTGGGGTTAGACATGTCCAACCAAGTTTGATGTGCCCAGCACAGAGGAACAGAGAGCAGCATTCCTCTCTATCCAGCTGAGGCAGTGTGAGACCAGAGGCAGGCAAACAAGGGGTTTTTGTATGTGGCTCCGTAACTAAAATACTGAATGTGCAAAAGCATTCAAACGGTGTTCACAAGCAGGTGAGGGGCAGCTGAAGAGTATAAAGATAGTCCATAAAAGTGCCTTATGATTAAAAGCCTATTTCCCCCTGGTATTTGCTGGTGCTTCAGCTCAGTGAGCGTGAGTGGGGGCAAGGAGACTCTCAGACCAGAAAGAGCTTTGTACTGAACTGCTTCTGTTCCTGGAACAATTTGGGGCTACAATCCTAAAGGTCAAAAATATTGTGGGAAACCGAAATTGATGCCACCAATAAAAGACACAATTTTAGCAGATTCTTCTAAAAATACCTAACCATTAACAGATAGAGAAGTGTCTCCACACTCTACCCCAGAGAAGGGCAACAGTGAGAAAATGCGTGGGTTGAGTTAAAGACAGTTTAATAGCTAAAAGTGGAAAAAATGAAAACAAAACCATGAAAAACAAGCAATGAAAAAACAATCAATACGATTCCATTGATGCCCAGACAGTCCCCAAGCAAGAGACCCCTGGAACATCCCCACTGCCCATCCCAAGTTTTTATTGCTGAGCATGATCTTGTACAGCACAGACTATTTCTGAGGTCAGCTGTCCCAGCTGTGCCCCCTCCTGCCCCTTGCCCACAACCAACCCCTCGCTGGGTGTCGGAGTGAGGAGCAGAGAAAACCCTGGCAAGGTGCGAGCACTGCTGAGCACAGCGGGTGAGCAACGCTGTTGTAGTTACACATCCAAAACATGGCACTGTATAGGATACTACGAAGAAAATTAACAAGTAAGATAGATATTGTAGATCAGGGTAACTTTTTTATTTTAATTTGGTTTAAAAAGCAGCTGTGTTCTTGTCCTATACTTTGTGCATCCATGGAATGGTGCAGTAATTCCATACTGGTGATAAGTTCAGAGGAGCAGCCAACAGGAATGTCCGGTTGAGTAGCTGGGTGACTGAA
>VYZQ01037759.1:112704-128430 GCA_013400655.1 Mystacornis crossleyi
GCCATTGTTTCCTCCACAAACTGTCTCTCAGAGGAGAAGAGAGAAAAGGTGTAATTGTTAATTATCTCCACGAGATGGTTCCCAAAGTACTGGGACAGCAGCAATGCAGAGCCCAAATACCAGATTAGGCTCAGGGCCAGTGCTTTCATCATAGCTCTCCAAGGGAAAACACAACCAAGTGCTACACAGCACAGCAAACTGCAGAAGACAAACCCAGCCTTCAACAAGCTCTCAAATCATCGTGCTCACTCTTGAGCATGTCAGGGAATGGGTAAGGGAACAAATAAATCTACATCGAGAGTGAGTAAGTCAACATCATGACCAGCAGTAGCAAAACAGGTATTAGAGGTTCCCTCTAGCACACTCTGGTCAAACATCTTACTATCTTGAGCTCCATGTGTCCCATCCTGGGTACCAAACAGAATTGTGCTGGATGGCAGCTAAGCACCTCAGAGCTGCTCACTCACTGCCTCCCACAGCAGGATGTACTGTAGGTTTTCAGTTCTGTGTAGTCAAAGGATGGATACAGTCCCTCACAGAGGTATTTTTTGGGCTGAGATGAAGCACATCTGGGGTTAGACATGTCCAACCAAGTTTGATGTGCCCAGCACAGAGGAACAGAGAGCAGCATTCCTCTCTATCCAGCTGAGGCAGTGTGAGACCAGAGGCAGGCAAACAAGGGGTTTTTGTATGTGGCTCCGTAACTAAAATACTGAATGTGCAAAAGCATTCAAAGGGTGTTCAGAAGCAGGTGAGGGGGATCTGAAGAGTATAAAGATAGTCCATAAAAGTGCCTTATGATTAAAAGCCTATTTCCCCCTGGTATTTGCTGGTGCTTCAGCTCAGTGAGCATGAGTGGGGGCAAGGAGACTCACAGACCAGAAAGAGCTTTGTACTGAACTGCTTCTGTTCCTGGAACAATTTGGGGCTACAATCCTAAAGGTCAAAAATATTGTGGGAAACCGAAATTGATGCCACCAATAAAAGACACAATTTTAGCAGATTCTTCTAAAAATACCTAACCATTAACAGATAGAGAAGTGTCTCCACACTCTACCCCAGAGAAGGGCAACAGTGAGAAAATGCGTGGGTTGAGTTAAAGACAGTTTAATAGCTAAAAGTGGAAAAAATGAAAACAAAACCATGAAAAACAAGCAATGAAAAAACAATCAATACGATTCCATTGATGCCCAGACAGTCCCCAAGCAAGAGACCCCTGGAACATCCCCACTGCCCATCCCAAGTTTTTATTGCTGAGCATGATCTTGTACAGCACAGACTATCTCTGAGGTCAGCTGTCCCAGCTGTGCCCCCTCCTGCCCCTTGCCCACAACCAACCCCTCGCTGCGTGTCGGAGTGAGGAGCAGAGAAAACCCTGGCAAGGTGCGAGCACTGCTGAGCACAGTGGGTGAGCAACGCTGTTGTAGTTACACATCCAAAACATGGCACTGTATAGGATACTACGAAGAAAATTAACAAGTAAGATAGATATTGTAGATCAGGGTAACTTTTTTATTTTAATTTGGTTTAAAAAGCAGCTGTGTTCTTGTCCTATACTTTGTGCATCCATGGAATGGTGCAGTAATTCCATACTGGTGATAAGTTCAGAGGAGCAGCCAACAGGAATGTCCGGTTGAGTAGCTGGGTGACTGAAGTAAATGGTGTGAATGCCTTCCTCAGACCACAGGCCTCCCTCTGCCTGACCTGCTTTAGACGTAGGTGGGGACAAGGAACCAAGCGGACAAAAATAAGACCAGAACAGCCCTAAGGTTACACATTGCTCAGAAACTGTACGAGGTGTGAGGAGTGTATTGGTACACAGCAATGACTAATTCACCTGGAGTCTGACAGACGGGTACAATACTTTGCTTGCAGTTTACCTGGAGGAAACAAGACAACAAAAATTTCTGAAGAATTACAGGCCAATACCTTAAATATAAGAGTACTTGATAATATTGATAAATGGCAATTCATATTGTTTGTTTGGTATTTTTTTTTAAATTAAGGTTGAATTATTTAAGAGCGATCAGAACATTCTGGTGGTAAAAATACAAAAAAAAGTAATTAATTTTTGATGATTATCCTTTATTGGTAACAAGTACAAATAAAAACCTGTACTTGCATGAAAAAATAAATGAGGTGTACACAGTTTTGCAGTATGTTTGGTATTTCTTTCACACAGCTGAGGTGAAGTGACTCAGAATATCTCCAGCAACCCAAGCTTTTTGCAGCCCTAAATCATTATGAACCAATTAACATAGATGTAAGACAAAGAAAAGATGATGAATGGCTCTTACTTTATGTAACATGTAAAAACAAGAGCCAAAGAAAGCTGAAATATGACTCTGGTTGAATTTAGGTATTTCTTTCAAGCACGTTTTTTATTAGGAGAACTTCAAGGAACTTCATGGGTAACTGCCTGGAATAAATCACGCTTCTCAGTGCTTCTCTTCTGTCTCCAGCCTCCCTGATGCAGTAACAACAGTAACTCAGGGAGAAGTGCCAGAGTCTTGGGAAGAGAGAAAATACCAGGGAAGGCAAGAGAGAAAGTGCAGGTAAGAAGGGGTCTGGTGTTGAGGCCATTCTCCAGAACAAAGTGAGTCCTGAGTTCTGGATGCTGCTCCTAAACAAAGATCGTAACTCAAGGTTGGTTATTATACATAAAATATCATGGTATAACGTGGGCAGAATGTACACAGAATATTATGTACATTACACAGGATGTATTTCCAGTATATTTTTAGAGGATAGAGTTTTTATTTATATTTTCCATTTGGTGGAATGCAACACACTGATCTATGACAAACAAGCTGTGCGACGGGGAGGGAGTGCAGGGGGAAAAGGAGGGAGGAGAGAATTTAACAGAAATAACTCCACTTAGTGTTTGAGTGAGGGATGTAATGAAATCTGTTTGCTGTGCTAGCTGTCTCCAGATTGGGCTGTAATTACACCACAGAAGGAAGAAAGGTAGCTGAGTCTCAATCTAGATCATTTATGTAAACTCAGCCTTCTTGTCAACGGCATTCTCAGATTGCACGCGTGCAAACCACAAAAATCATCTCCTATGAACAAAACAGAGACAATCTCAAATTACAGGCTTCTGATACACCTTATAAGCTGTCTGTAATTGGGCTTGAAAATCCAACTGAGGTTCAAAACTTCTTCGGTATTTTCTGCATTTTATTCAATGCGGTGACTACTCACAGAGGAGCGTTCCTGCTTCCTTTCTGCTAAGGGCTGATGTCTAGCCTTACAAATTAACATTTATTTGGCTTAAATTATCACAAGTGTCACAAACATAGGAAACTCTTTAGTGTAAGACTGTTGAAACAAACTGCTGGATCTGAGGGAGGGATATTTCCTCCCCCAGAAGAGTTGGAAAAACCTCATTCTTAGACCCAGAGCAACATTTTACATAGGCACAGTATAAACACTAGGCACTCAGTTCCCTTAACAGAGCCAAATTAATATTTGATTAAATATTTTAAAGCTCCTACTTACCATGCTTGACACATTTTCTCAGCAAGTTTCTCAAATACAGAACTCATTAGGCACAGGGTAATTTTACATTTGAATACATAAAAACAGTGTGAGGAGACATGACTGCTCACAGACAGAGAGGGATTTTCCCCCATTAATCTCTCGAACTGCCCTTCCCCTTGGATAAGGGTATGTTAATTCTCGGCTTCGGCAGCTCACTCTCTCTCTCTGGGCAGGTTTGAAATGGTTTCTCGTGACACCTGGATCTTCACGCCCTTCCATCCCTCCCTCCCTCTATCCCTCCCTCTGGCAGGAAAACCACCGGCCTCCGCCCTGGCGCCGTCCCCGCTGGTGCCCAATCAATACTGACTTATTTCCTGTCCATTTGCTGAGGTCACGGAAACGGGACTCATTAATTATTTCTACCGGTGCAGCCTCAAGTGCGCTTCTGGCACGACAAGCGAAAACCGTCTGTGACCTTTTTTCTTTCCTCTCCCCAATTTTGCTGGTGGCGGTGGCAGCGAGCGCGCGTTCCTCTGCCGGGATGGGATGAGGTGATCAGAGGCGTGAGGCAGCGCTGGTGTCCCTGCCGGGTTGCTTCCACCTGTGGAGGGAGAGATGCTCCTCCTGGAGCAGCAGGTCAGGGAAACCTGGTCACTGCGTAGACAATGTTGGCCAAGGCATCCCTGGCCTCCGAGGGAGGGAATCGCTCCAGGGCTGCCAGCGCTCTGTTTCCGTGGCAGCGGCAGAGGTCGATGGCAGAAGTCACACCTTTGCCAGCCTTGATCGCTTCCTGCAGCTGTTGGAAAACAGAGGCACATCGGTGTGGGGGGGGCGGGGGGGTTTCAGCAGTGCACAATTATCTCTGGGAGCACAGGGCCTCCACTGCCTCTTCCAGAGGTAAAGGCAAAGCCAAAGCCACCAGACAAAGCCCTTAAATCCTCTCAGCTGCTCTGTTTAGCTCCCCACTACAACGAAACTGTGTGTAATTTAAACTACACCACCCGTTACTTCATCACCTGAAAGATGCTGGCTCTCCAAAGGGAACATATAAACTAAAAAAAAAAAAATAAAAAAATTAGATTTTAAAATATCTGAGCATTTCATACCTCAGCCACTGCCTGAGAGCTTTTCTGCAGAACTGGCAAACCAGCCATTTGCTCACACTCTGGTTTTCTGCAGTAAAAACCTGCATTTTATGAACACCCATTCCAGCCCCTGCTTTCGGAAACTAGCACAGGATGACACAGGTGGAATGACTGTATCTTGGAATAGGGGTTTCTATTTACAGACCATGTGATTACATTGGTCACAGTGGACAAAAGCAAATTTTGTCAGTAAAATGTGGTAAACTATCACACTGAACTCATGCAAACTCCATCTTATCAGTAACGCTACAGAATTTGACAAAGGCTTGGTGATACATCATATGAGAAAGAAAATACTTTCATGGAATAACCGACATTTCACAGCAAGTTGCTGGAAAGATTTGGCACCTAAAAAACTTGGATAAATGATGGGTTAAATTTCCTACAAAATAATACAAACAAAACTGACAAAACAAAACATGTTCTCTTCCTCATACCTGAACTTAGCAGAAGCTCTTATTAAAGGCTTTTTTAGTTTTAATGAGTATTTTTTCTTGAACAGCATCATGTGACTGACATGAAACACATTTTCTACTCTAAAATACAGATGTTCCCAACTCCAGCCTGATGCCTCATGCCAGAGCCTGGGAACAAAGGCCAGGTGGATCTTTGGGATTTGATTTTTCCAAGAGCATTACAGAATTTCATGATCTTTAACATGCCCCACCTGGCTTTCACAACTCTTACATCACTGCACCAGCTTTTTATAAAAGCGGCTTTTTTTGGATACAGGTACCTACAGTAACAAACTATACAGGGCTTCCTAAGTCATGTTTTCATCAATACACAGCTCAGTGCCCAAAATATTTTACAAATACATCAGTATGACCTTACTTATCTGATTTAAATCATATACACATATATATATTAAAAAAAAAAATCCTAGATATGACCAAATTGTAAGTCACCCACTTTCTATACTACTTGCATTCATACAGAATGAATGATGCTTCTTATCTGAAAGTGGATTCATTATCTGTATTTAAAGATGAAATTAGCTGAAAGCATATTACAGCACTTGAGTGTTCAAGTCCCAGTTCATAAAAATTTTATTCTCCTCTTCAGCTGGAATCTTCCTGCACTGTGTGCTGGAAAGGAACTTGCCCCGAGGCATAAATGCATCACATAGCTAATTCAACATGTCTTCTAATGAGTGGGAATCAGCCAAATTTCCAGGGCTCTGCAGCAAAGGTGAGGATAGGTGAGATCAGGTGCTCTAGCAGCGTGCAAAGGTGTCCCTTCCCCCTTCTTTGAGGCACAACCTTGTGGGATACTAGAACCCACACATCTTGAAGTAAACTCTGCTGATTTGCTAAAGCTTATTAAAAAGGATTAGCATAACCTCTAATACTCACAGAAGTATATATTGGGATGTAAACAGGAAAGAAAATAGCTCCGAGAAAGTCTTCAAATCAGTCAAAAGCCAGAGGAGCTTAGCTTAGGCATATATACGCTCACATGTATGTACCATGACTTAGTTGAAAGAGCAGAGCCTGGCAAGGGGGAGAATCCTAACACAAGGACACAATCCATTTACACGCTTGTCTTGTGTAAGCCCTCAGACACACGCACTGCTTTGAAGCCAATACAATCACAAAGCTTGTGTCAAACTATAGGCAGAGGAATCACTACACAAAAATCAGCCTAATCCGCTGTTGAATGCTTCCCAGCAAAGTTCAAGGAACATCAAAACGGAAAATACCTGCTTATATGGCAAGCTCCTTCCCCAGCTTTTCAGTTAGAGATCATCCTATGCAATGAACAATTTATAGCCCTCAAAAACTTACCTGCTTTATATTCCATTTGCCAAAGTAGCTGGTCAACTCAAATAAACATAGACAGAGGCAAACCAGTTAAATTTTGGAAACCAGTCTGAACTAACCAGACGCATGCTACCTCTATCTCAGCTGGGGTTGTAGAAAGGAAAAAAAAGTACAGATTTGACTTTTTGTAGTGGGATAGTTAATAAAGAAATACAGGAAATAACTCCGTAAGAAACCAGGCTTCAGTAGCCCCGCTGTGTGGAAAAGCCCCCTAATTTAAGACTTAAATTGTACTCTTGGTTGTATTACAGTTACATTGTCAGACTCTCTCTCAAATTTTGAGCTTCAATAATTTTATGTAATGAATTTCACAAACTAAGGATGCAGAAGGAAAAAAAATCAATGTATCCAGTATCAATATATTATTTTTAAATTTGAATAGGAGCAGCTAATTTTTGCAGCAAATGAACAGAAAAGTAGAATTAACTGCTTTTATTTTTTACTTTATAAACTTTATTTGACTCATTAATTTCTTCTAAATATAAGAATCTGCTCTTTTAGTCTCTACTTATATGGCATATTTAACTTTGTGCATATTTCCACTTGCAGGAACAATTTAATCCACACAACCTTCTTCAGAAAGATATTCAGTAATTAAAACTGACTACAAGTCAAAACACAGATTGCTTAGCTACACTCTTCTCCAGTTGAACTGCTAGATATGCTGGAATACTGCATTTTTACTCTTAAGCTTTTGTTCAAACTATTGCCATTAAAGCCTTACTTCATTCTAGAAGTGCCAAGACCCTGAAAAAATCACCAACTGGGTTTTGGTTATTTAAATTCAGCTTAAAGAATAGTCTTGCAATAGCACAACCAAGTTTAGGCTCAGATGAGACGCGATCTCCTCCACAACCTATCTGCACTGTTTTGCAATCTGTGCCCTTGAAGATACTCAAAACTGAACTGAGCAAACCCATACTGGCTCTGCTTTGAGCGAGAGGCTGCACCAGACATCCTCCAGAGGTCCCTTCCAACTTCAATTACTGTATGATTCTGTGAATAGAGTTCAAAGTACCACATTTCCCAGTCTGTTTGTTTTAAATAGGCAAAGAGTGGATTTCTCATCTGTACCACAGAAGTGAAGGATTTGCCTTTCAGACCAACCACTCAGGACTGCTGTTGGACAGAACAGCTGGTCTGAGGGCAGCAAGAGGTCAAAGAGGCAAGCTAGGAACTGCTGGATTTTGGAGACTGAAGAACTAAAGGAGTCAAAACTAAGCAGGTGTTCAAGTACAAAGTCAACTAATTTCAAATCTTCTCTGCTGAGACATTTCTGCTTCATGAGCCAAAGGAAAGACGACTCCTCTCACACAGCGCTACCTGTAGGGAGCAAGAAATCAGGGGCAGGGTGGGGCGGGGTGGGAAGACTCAATATGTGGTGAATAATTTGGCCGTAGTAGACTTTATATGCAATGGGAGAAAGAGAGCACTGAAATTCCGATTTTTTTTTTCCATAGTCCAACCTAGGGCTAATTATTTCAGTGGCAAAATATCAAAAGTAACTTCAGATTTCTTTGGTGTTGTTTTAGAAGGATGATCCTAAACCAGATAATTTGTTACATACTGAAATCTTTGAATATCATGCATTCTTTCTGATCCTGAAGTGAGCTAAAATACTCTGTTTCTGAAATGCACAGTACTTGCTGAAACAAAAAGAAACCCCAAAACCCAGAATCTAAATTGATCTGTGGCTGAGTGACTGAATAATGCTCTAAGCGTCTGCAGTGTTCTGCACTGGCTTTTCTAAATTTGTTTTCTCTTTTGTGGGAACAGCATGCTCAATAAGCACCAGTGTTTTAGACTGCTGCCATGTTACCTTAAAAAAGTATCTACATATTTCATAAGCAGTAGATCAATTTTGTCAATTTTTTCCTTTGTTTTCTGAAGAAGTACCTCAGAATGTTTCAGCATCCATTCTTGTGGCTGGACATAGGGTTGAGCTCTTCCTTCTCAAAAAAATGCTGGACAATCTTTTATTTGCATCACTTTGTAACATCACAGGATTTAAATTTTTTTTTTTAATCTTTGTTGGCTATATGCAGCATGATATGCCAGCTGAAACTGGGGCAGTATTTATCAAATATTTTCTGAGAAACTTTTTCTGTACAAAAGGCAAAGAAATGCATCTTCAAAGGGCCCAAACGCCCTGCAGAAGCCTCCATTAGTAGAGTAGAATTTATTTTCTTTATTCATCTGACAAACCGAAAGATTTTCTTTTTACTTCAAACTGAAACCCACACTATATCTAGGATGAGACCAAATGTGGGGAGGGCTGTCCCCAGCAGGAGAGGAAAGACAGCCTGCTTACAGGGAACATTGCTGTTACACAGCTCTTATAATACGCTTCGCCAAAAAATTACAAGCCATCCTGAGACACTGATTGATGGTACAGACTCTTTGTTATTTTAGAAGGGACACCAATGCCTTTCCATGCCTTTCACAACGGACTTTACAAGACCCACTAGCTTTTAAATCTGAACAACAGTAGTTGTGAAGACTTGTTACCAAAAAGCGTAATTTTCTTAAATCCCACTAATGCAAATAGCAATTGTTAATTGTCACCCTACCATACACAAGCAATCAACCTGGTATTTATGTTAAAACATGTGATGAGTATTTGCTTTAACGAAACAAAAGTTATGCTGGATTCTCACCCCAAAGAAATGGGAAAATACCCACTGATTACAAAGACACAGCTGATAGTTGATACTGGATGTACACCTTGGTAATTCAGATATTAATTCCAAAAAATAAGAAAATTGCTTCATCTGAATGGTTTTGGATGCTTTTGTAATACTACTAACACATCTAAAAAACCCCATCTTCATCAAATCACTGACTATGCTGTGTTTTTTATTACACATAACAAAAGGAACTAATGGCAGTGGTTGCTCCAAAACAAACAAGACAAATCTTTGTGCAAAACCAACACGGATCATAAGCATCCACAAACAACAACTCCCTGTTTTTAACTCTTTGCTGCATTTCAGGAGCAAGAGAGCGAACAGCCCGTGGCCGGCAGTCCCATGACACACACCTCATGATGATTCCCTGGCTTGTAACAAAGCCACAGGATGAGTGTCCCTTACACCACGGGGCTGCAGACCCGCAGCCAGCGCTGCACAGGAGGGCTGCACTGGCCGCGGCACTGAGGAGTGGGGTGGGCAAGGGCAGCCCGCACCTCTGGCTGGCACAACTGGCTGGCACTGTCCTACTGTTACTTATTAGCAGCGTGGCAGCAGGGTACTGCTGAGAAACCTCCTTCTAACCACGTGACCTTTCCCATTTTTCTTCTCTCTTTCCTACCACACGGGAAGTCAAGCCTTTAGTGCCATGCAGCGTGTGAACAGCTGGATCTAGCCCATCCTGACTCGTGCTCCTCCAGCACTGTACAAACTCAGCTCCTGGAGTTGATGTAGTGTACAGTATTTCATATACAAACCAAGAAAGGATGTCACAGCATACTATGCCACACTGTGCCACATTTCCCATGGCAGTTTGGATGAAAAGCCTCTATAACAGACAGCAGAGCAAATGGACAGTGCTACAGTAAAAAAAAAAACAAAAAACAACAAACCCAGAGTTTTGCAACATCCTCTCTCACTTGACTTAATTATCTTCCCTGAATATTGCATTTAGGAAAGTAACAAATCATCAGCTGCAAAGTACAGGATTTATTTCTTTATTTAGTATTATGTTATCATTTTTCTAGAGCCTGGGCCACAAAACAGGAATTATTTCTAGCTTACTAATTTCTTCTACTAGTTATGCCTTTGTTACACTCCTTTACAAACCTGTATAATGCCAAGCACCATTGAGGCCTCGACTTTAGCACAGAGTTTTTAATCAATATTATCAAGTGGTAACAACTAAATTGAGAATCTCAGTTGTTTGAGAATTATGCAGCTTATCCTGCATGCAAGGTAGATATAAAATGGATAAAAGCTTTTTGATTTTAAGAAGTCTGAGATTTTTGCCACACACAAATGAGGGGGACAAGAAAGTTGCTGTTTCTTTCAATGCGCACATGAAATTTGTCCCTGACATACACCGGTACTTTCCCTTTTGTTATCTGAGAAACACCACTAAAACAGCTAAAACAATTTTTTCATCTCTGGAAGAGACTTTCCAACACCACAATGATGGATCAATAACTTGTCTGGATGTGGTGTGATGGTACAGGAAAAAAATAGGGTGAAACA
Organism: Mystacornis crossleyi; assembly: GCA_013400655.1. Taxonomy (NCBI): domain Eukaryota; kingdom Metazoa; phylum Chordata; class Aves; order Passeriformes; family Timaliidae; genus Mystacornis; species Mystacornis crossleyi. Next base: position 123,361 of record VYZQ01037759.1, read on the forward strand.
CTCTAATACTAATGTGAGAAAATACATTCAGAAACACAGACCTTAGTCTTTTTGTGATATCAAAATCCTTCTGATAAAAAGATTGAGCAAAGCAGGGAGAAAAAAAATATCTAAAAAATTTTGCAGAACATAGTGACCTTATTGACAAGACAGTCTCAAATCTTATTAAATTAACAGAATGCATTTCACTTTTATATTTGTGTCAGAAACCTCACTAAACTTGCTGGTACAATACAGGTATTTTTTTATCAGTGAAAAAAATCAGGAGTACCATTTTAATATAACATCCATCAAAAAAACAATTCAAAATTCTTAAGCAGCCTCAAAATTGAAATAAGACTTTTGCCTTTTAAGGAGGCATGTTAAATGTGCAGATCTCGATTTCTCAAATTTACCTTCATTATTTTAACTGAAAATGCAGCAAGCAAGGTAACATTTTCTTAAGTGGGCTATGCAGCTAAAAACTTTTGTATACATATATTTATGAGTTTAACTAAAGGAACAACATTTTAATCTCAACTAAGTGGCACACTGATATAATAAAAACTAAGAGAAAAAAATAATTAAATTTTTCGGAAGTTCTACTGCTAGTTTTGGTGATCTTTGCTTTTACAAAATTAAAGAGGAGATATTTTGAAGACTCAAAGAGAAACAAGCTCCCAGATTTGATCAGGAATGTTAAAGTAACTGTATCAACTGAATAGAAAGATGAGAAGGGACTGTGATGCTGAGAAGAAAAGACTGAGCAATGTGCAAAGCACTGACTCTAATGATGCAGGAGAAAAGACAACACAACAAAAAGCAAACCAATAAATACTAATTTGTATAGCACAACATGCCCTCTAATTGGCTGTGTGCATGTACTGGTCAAGTTATTCTGCTGGGCACAGCTACAGGTTCCTGAGTTCATTTAGCATGGATATAACTAATGACCACTTTTACTTTAAACCAACAAACATAGAAAAGAGGGACGTGATAGCCTAGGTTTTTGAAACTAACTTCTGAGAAAAAAAAAGATTGTTGTTTGAACTCACAAAAATCATGCAGAATTTTTTCACTATCATTACTAAACTCATAATACCTGTGCTTGTGCAAGAGGTAATTATCCACAGCTGGCAAAAATCATGTGCTTTCTGACACAAGTCAATTGCTCAAAATACAAAACCAGAAGGGTTTTCTCTCCTTCTTTACCTTTTATTCAAGTGTCCAAGTTGCCTAATCATACTATAAATTTTTTAATTCCATGTGAAGGATCCAAGATATGAAATAATTTCAGTCAAAATACAGAATACTCTGACAAATGTTTGATTTAGTAGAGCAAATTTAGATGCTTTTCTTTCCCCTTTGGCTTTTTTTTTCAAAGTATGGAAATGACACTGTGTGGATCACAATTGTAACAATTAAAAGGAGAAAACCCATTCTGGACTTTCAAAGGTAAGTAATCTAGCTTAAACATTCACAGGAGTGTCCCCAAGACACATCTGAAAAATAAACTTAGTGCTCTCAGTGGTGATTTAGAAGACAGAAAACTGATACAACTGTGACTGTTGTAGAGAAGAACCTAAAAGCACAGTAATTGTAAATAGCAAAGTAAGGTGTAGATCCTTCTTATGTTCTAAGAGGAAGGAAGGGCAGCGAGGTTTTTTAATACACAGAATAATTACAATAATCTGACCCGTACTTGTGTGTTAGCCTTCCATATGAGCAGCAATCAGCCAGAGCTGTAAAGCTCTTCAGGCCCCACTTCAAGACGCAATTCTCAATTGTGCGTGTGGCTCAGTAATTTATATATTATTTCCCACTGATGCTGGAGATAACTGACTGGACTTCATGATCTGCTTAAGACTCAGAACAAGTCAGGCTCATGCTCAGTGAGCTGGAGACACAACGTCATCCTCTCTCTCCAACACAAGCATGCTGGGCTCCAGTATTTAACCAGGGGAACCTTGTCAGCCATCTCCTGCAGCCCTTTAAGAGTTTTAATGTGTCCCAGTTACTTCTGGTAGTTAAGCTACTTAGTTCAGGTCTGCCTTTATTATAGAGAAGTAGCAAATACAGCGCAGTAAAGCTCAAAGTTGTAATGGCGACTGGAAGAAACCAAAGTATTGTAAAACACATGTATGTGTACATTTTTTTAAGAGATGGCATGGAACTAAGGTGAGATTAAAAAAAAAATTAGCAGTGTACTCTACCAACAGAGAGAGACCACTGATAGGATCTAACCTGCAAATGACTCCAGGAAAAAAAAAAAAAAAATACAGCAAAAGCCATCAGAAGCCTGGTTTGAAAATCGAGTTTGAGGACGTAAATGAGAGAAATGACACTAAAAATGATTATTCGATAACTACATTATTAAATTACTATTATTAGATAGCTACATTTTATAGTTACAGTACAGCTGTCTATTTGTGGCTTTTTAAAATCAAGAAACTGCACGAGCCATTCTCCCTCCCTTCATATACACACGCAATTTACAACCTAGCTTTAATAAGGAAGTTTCTCTCAGCTGTCAAGAATATCCTTGAAAATATTTTAAAAATATTAAAAATGAAATATAAATGTAATTTACCAACCTTCTTATAGTCCACAATGTTTCCTTTTCCTTGCGCCTTAAAAAGAAAGAGACTTTATATCAGACACTAGATACCACAAACTAGAGTTGCAAGAATAAAGAATGCAATTAAATGAGCTACTACTTTAAACATAACTTACTTTCTTTAGGAATCTGATACTGAAAACATTAAAATACAACCAAATGTGTTACCAGCTTACACAACACGGTTCTGTTTCAGATGAGAGCTGCAGATACTCAGTGTAATTTTTAGGCTTTTTTAGTATGACTTGTAGTTAAACATTCGGTGAATCCAAAATGTTTTGGTCTTAAGAAATCTTGCTGTTTGCATTAATTAATCTCTCCCATGAGATTTTGAAATAAACTATACTTCCTATCAGCAATAACAGGATTTACTTTCTTTAAAGAGAACTCTCTGTATACCTATACTGAGCTCTCAAAAGGGGCTGTCGGACCCTGTCAGAGCTGTTGCACCCAGGTTAGAGGTGCTTTTGATTTAGAATTGGATTTAAGTATCAGCATCACCCTTTCAGTAAGCGACAGATAAATACAACTTGTAACTCCTAACATATTCAGAAAGAAATACAAATAAATTTTAAAGTTCTTCTTGCCCAGATGCAGACAACTATGCAGTCCAACTTCTTGAATTTTGTCACAGAATGATGTAGGAAGAGAAGATGTCTTTCTCACTCAGTGGCAAAGCTCTGAAAGAACCAGAGCATTCCCACTTAACCAACCCGAAAATCCTTCCCTGAGAGCAGATCCAGATGTGCCATTATCACTTTATCCAACTCCCGTGCTCCTCTTTCCAGGCACATTGAGAAAAAAAAATATTCACCTGTTTCTTTCCCTCTATCTTCTGCACGGGAAGACCCCAAACCTCAGTTCTTCTGCAATGTGTCTCCTGAAAAGATGTAGATTAGGACCACTACCTCTCCATGTCCTCTGTGGGAACTTCACAGATCAGCCCAAAAGAGCAGACCAACTGGGGTAAGGAGAAGAGCTGAGGCCTGCACTGAAGAGGAACACTACGTGGCAAGCACAGCTTTAAAGAGATGTTGCCAAGCTGGCCTGGACTTTGAATATGAATTAACTTTTGTTAAGGGAGGAAAAATAAAATAGAGAAAAGAACTGATGAGAGACTAAGAAAACTGAACATGAAGGAGAACAGTAGATAACTGATTTCTCTGAAGGGGAAAGGGGACTGTTCCACAAAATCCCTTTGCTTCTCTCTCTAGTCTTCTCAAGAGCCAGCTTTTCTGGAATGCATATTAAGAGAACAGCCTGATAGCATTTGGGAGTAGCAAACCCACTGCCAATAACTGCTTCCTTATTTGTATATTCCAATCTTCGATTTGCCAACTTTTATTTACCTGATTGGATCTTACAGCTTCTTCAAAATATACCTCCATATCCTGTACACTGTATGTTAGAACACACCAAAAACATGTTTCTTAACAAGTGATTGCCTATATGCAGATTCACACTGCAGCAGAGAATATGACAACATGTTTGAGGAAGATGCTTTCCAGCTGCAGCAATACCAGGAAAGGTGTGCTCAGTGTGCCTCCTCCCGTGCGTATTCTCATTACCAACAGCAAGAACATTTTCTCATGATCTGCTCCTGTCAAGAATTCAAGTCAACGGCTGTTGTGCTTCTCCATGCAGCAACCTCATCCAATCTGTCTCCTAAGCTTTCTTTACTACAACTGCACCATTGCTTTTCTTCTTTTTTTATCCTCACGGTAGTGGTTTGGCTCTCTTTTTCTGACCCTCATCTCACACACACAGATGTTTTTTTACCTTTTACATCAGACTTGCTCAACTGGTTAAGCTTCTAACAGGGCGTGAGTGCACTGCATGTGCTTTATCTATTAAAACCATACAATGGCCCAGAGGCCATCTGGGGCATAGTGATCATGAAATTATAGAGTTTTCAATATTTGGTGAAATAAGAAGGGGCATCTATAAAACTTTCACACTAGACTTCCGGTGGGCAGACTTTGGCCAATTCAGGAGACTTATTCAGAGAGTTCCTTGGGAAGCAGCCCTTAAAAAAAAAAAGGAGTCCAGGAAGGGTGGGAGTACTTCAAAACAGAGATCTTGGGGGCACAGGAACAGACTGTCCCTGTGTGCCGAAAGATGAGTCGACAAGGCAAATGTCCAGCCTGAATGGGCAAGGAGCTTCTGAAGGAACTAAAGAATAAAAAGAGGATGTATCATCTTTGGAAGGTGGGTCAGGTATCTCAGGAAATATTCAGGGGGTTGTTAGGGCATGTAGAAAAAAAATTAGAGAGGCCAAAGCTCAGTTGGAAACCTAATTTGGCAACTTTTGTGAAGGATAATAAAAAATGTTTTTACAAATATATTAATGGCAAAAGGAAGGGTAAGAACAACCTTGGTTCTCTACTGGATGTGGGAGGGAATTCAGTGACTGCAGATGGGGAGAAGGCAGGGGTGTTTAACACCTTCTTTGCCTCAGTCTTTAGTGGGAAGAC
>VYZQ01037762.1:9891-20450 GCA_013400655.1 Mystacornis crossleyi
CTTTCTGGGTTTGATTCATTTTATTCACAGAGAGTTAGTTCTATTTACTCCTCTGTAAATAGACTAGATTGCAACACCCTCTGCTCAGGCAGGATCACCTCAAGCAGGTGACACAGGAACATGTCCAGATGGGTTTGGAATATCTCCAGAGAAGAAAATTCAACTACCTCCCTGGGCAGCCTGTTGCAGTGCTCTAAAACCTTCCAAGGAAAGAAGTTCTTCCACATGTTGAGGTGGTTCTTCTTGTGTTTTAGTTTATGGCTATTGCTCCTCATCCTGCCACTGTAAAGAGTCTGGCACCACCCTCTTTGAAGGCACTTTTAAGGTATTTATATGCATTAAAGAGATCCCCTCTCAGTCATCTCTTCTCCAGACTAAACAGGCCCAGATCCTTCCATTTCTCCTTGTAAGACCGATACTGCAGACTCATCATCTTTGTGGCTTCTGTTGGGCCCTCTCCAGTATCTCCTTGTGTTTCTTGAAATGTGTAACCCAGAACCAGACGCAGAACTCCAGATGTGGCCCCACTAGGGCCGAGTAGAGGGGCAGGATCACCTCCCAGAAACTGCTAACCACGCTCTTCCCAGTGCGCCCCAGAAGTCCCAGAAGGACTCATTTTCCAGTCATTGCATCACTACAATAAAAGTGAGTGTTTGACACTGGTAACTACTGAGTTCAGTTCTCATCCACGCTGTGACTTTCAGTGGCCCCTAAAAGTGTTCAACAAATTTCAGCAACCTAGGTTATAACTTGTTGGACTAAGCAAGACCCTTAGGAATATTCACTTCATCTTGGACTATCTAAAGCAACCAAGGGACTACTTGACTAGGACGTCCAACTTTCTCTCCATAGTATTAATAAATTATGCTATCATAAATTAAATGTTTTAAATGTACGTGATTATAAGAAGGAGGACTCCTTTTGAAAGGAGTGGTAAAGTGACTCAAAGGAGAATTTTTGATGCACATTTTCTCCCTTAAGTGTGCTCACTGAACCACTGAACCTTCCTATTCACACTGAGCTACATATCATTGTTGCTGTCATTCCTAAGAGAAGGTTATAAAGAAATCCTCTTAGGAAGGCTTCTGATACAAAAAAAGTTGAACAGTTTATAAAATTATATTGAAACCAAGTGATAAATATGCAAATTAAACTTGCCAGGTGGCAGGAACTCTTTCAATGTTCCTTTTCACCTTTAAATAGAGTCTGAAAGTCTTCTGCCAGTCTCTCAGTCTCAAAGTGATTTTTAGGAATACTTGATGAGCAAATTTAAAATTAAAAATTTTATTTCCAAGGTCAGTCTTAGACACTAAATAAAATACTTCAAGAAAAAAGTACAAATCAGGTATGGACACTGGTAATTAAGAGAATAAAAAGAGCAAAGGGAGCAAAAACTCTATGCAAAGCTGGAAGCAAAGGCTGTATAAGCAAAAAAACAGTGTTACATCTATACAAAATCTTGAGAGTGTTCCTAAAAAGTCAGAAAGGTTGTTGTTGACCTATTTCAGAGAAATTCCTTCCCTGACTGTGCTCAGGAGCAAGACAGAGAATTCAGAACAAACCTTCAGCTACCCAACAAGTTCTTTGTATAGGCTGAGATTAAGGTTTTTGACAGCTGACAATAGGAAGTGAAACACTTTATAGGCAAGCTAACTTTTTTAAGTAAAGTGAAATAATGTTTGAAGTAGTTTCAACACCTGTGGCAGGTTACAATGTTACATCACAGTGGTAGTTTACATGAACTTCTGAGAAAACAAATGCAATGTTTAAACAGTACTGTGGCTATATTTCTTCTGATGAAGTTAAAGATGAATGAAACAAGGTAAGCTGAGAAGTATTTTACTGGTATTCTCATTATTATTGTTACTCCTTTGCTCCCAAAAAAATAGTTTGAATTGACTCTGTATAATGATGATCAGATTTTAAATTGCGTTATTAAGGACTGTTTGATTTTTTCAGTGCTAGAAAATACAGAAATAAAAGCAGAGAAACTTTAGTATAAATTGACCATTTATTTTCCTTTTTGATCAGCACATGAAAGTAAAACTGAAACAGACGCATATCTTAAGTGAAGAAAAGATTGAATTAATCCTGTACTACATCTAACAATCTAAGACTTGAAGAAAGTTGGAATACATGGTTTCAAGATGTCTTTCTTTTAAAGCAGAAATTTTGCTAAATTAATATCCTAGACATGATCTCAAAAATATTTTGAGTGTGTTGTACTGGTTTCTTCTCCTGCACTTTTTAACTGTCATCTTAAATGAAAGGAATGTCTTCAGATGTGATTGTGTGATAAGGATCTGTGATGAAAAAAAACCAATTTCCTCATGCTTTTAATAAGGGCTTATCTTTATGGAATTGCCTGTTTTCAGGGGTCAGGATTAATTTCCTGTCAAATACATCATACAGGCATTAATAGATGTGCCTATCTAGTCCTGTATCTTATTTTCTCTTGGAAGAGGAATTTTCAATATTAGACAGCGGTTGATGCATCTAACTACAGAAATTTTTGGATTTCTTAATTAATAAAAAATTTCTATTTCTAAGGATATGGCCTTTTTGAATTGTGGTTTAGATAAAGGCTTCCAAATTTTTTCCTGCCTAGCTTATGGTTTGGTTCAGCTTTTCCATTCTTTTGCTGAAGTTCATTTTGTTTATTTACAATCAGGTTTCACATAGCTTGCTCTCACTCTGGGAAAGTCTGGAATATGACCAGTTTGGTTCTTGAAGAAAATGTTAAAGTTTGTCAAGGAGATATAATTTTTTAGTTCATTTCAGGTTTCAGAACCTAAATGCTACTATTTCCTGTCAACCATCATTTCATGGGGACATGATTTATATCCTTTGACAAATTTGAGTTATCTAGTTGTACTTTCCCCATGAAACAAGATTATAAACACTTATATGCATCTCTACTATATAGTGTATACCTCTGCTTCTTATACATAGATGTTAATGTGCATACAGAGTGTAAGTCCTGTTGTTTGGGGTGTTTTTTCCCTTGCTTGGGTAAAACTTCTACTTACCAACAATGCACCTCTTTTATTCTTTACCGTATTTCTAACACTTCTTTGGCTGTACCAAATGAATGGACATATTTAGTTAGACACCCAGACATGCTGTGCTGATAGATTCCTCTTAGTTTTGTAAACTGAACAGTGTATTCCAGTGGAATGTATTTTTCTATTGATACCTATTAATTCCAAGAGAATCCAAAAATAGACATCAGTTTGGCCTTTAAGGAAATTAAATTATTTGATGTTAAAGTAGTTTGGTTTTTTTTTTTTTTTGAAAACTTATTTTACTAGACTATTATTGAACTTGTAGAAAATACTGGAAGAAACGCAAAGGAAACAAGCCCCAACACAGNCAATTTATAAGAATTAGTGCAAAACCACATTCATTAAAAAGAAATTTCACTAATGAATAAATGCTGGTAGGTGACAATCTATATTCTTCTCAGTTCACTTTTGAACCTTTACTGGAAAGAGGTAAAGAACTGGAACTTTGCTGTCATGTAAAAGAAAAGGATAGAGCAGTACTCATTTCTGAAAGGAGCCAGGTCTGTCAAACACTGCATCACTAGCAATGCTGTCTGATTTAATAAAATGTGATAAATAGAGCGGAGGCCTCACTGAGGGCTTAGAATTAACCATACTGACAAATGACTCTTAGGTCATCACTGTTCTTAAAAATTATTTATCTTGCAAACAGAAGTTTGATATTTTGGGGTTTACTTTCTATGCCTTTCATGGAGTAACTCATGGACTTTTTGAGGGCTGCTTCTGTACCTTGTGATTATAACAGAGTTCCATTCAATTATACTTAAGATTCAAAATCTTTCTCTCTTTAATGTTGACCCTTAAGAGATTTAAAAGCCACATAGAGTCTGAATAGTGATACAGAATATCATTATTACCCCAAATTAGTGAACATTTCCTGAAGCACAATCCATTCCACTGACCTCAAAAATTCCATTTGAAGAGAAAACCATATCTTAAAGTTGTGTCCGAAATAGAATTAGTGGATATTTTTTTTCTTTTAGACATAAAATATCCTCTAATCTCTTGTGTTATATAAAATATAACCCTACTTGCAAGTACTTGCATCTCACGTGTGAAATAGAAAATACTGAATTAATTTGGTGTTAAAATCAAAATCATGAGTTGTTTTCTCCTACATTTACAAACTCTATAGAGTGCAGGGATAAATGTATTTTTGTGGCTTGGGTAAGAAATTAGCTCAATTTTGCCACAGACATCACAGATGCAGATTCCTCTGTTTGTTGTGGCTGTTTTCCTTTGCTGGAGTTTTGCTCAGTGGCTCTGATAGCATTTCTACAACCACCATCTCCGGGAACTCGAACACCAACACATGGTGGGCCAAAACAGCAGTTTCCCATGTTGTGGAATTAACCTCAAATAGCTAAAGATTTCCCTGAACCAGGTTTTTAAGCATTCATTGGCCTGCCTCCTGGAAACTCAACTCACTTTTTCCACCTCTTGAAAAAAACAATTTTACAGGTTCTATTTTGACATGTGTCAGAAACCATTCCAGTATAACTGATCCTGTAGAACTGCTCTTTGAATGCTGAATATTTGAATATGACTATGTTGATTCTTATTCTGAAAGGTTGTCCCTCATGGGCATGGAGAGTGTGTGCGTGTGTGTGTTATAGTCCAAAACGCTTACTGGAACAGCTCTGAATTGTCTACATCTTTCAGTCACACAAGAGAACAGGAATTACAACTGCATAATGCACATTTACTTTTGTTTGGATTCAGATGCTTATTTCCTTCTTGAAAGACTGTTTTAATCTCCTCAAAAGCTCTACAGGCTTTTCCTCAGCTCCGTGGGACTTCATCATCAATCATGACACTCTGAGATGGCAGGCTGCCACAAGGGCAGAATAGCTGGTGCTGTACTGTCAACAGAAACAAGGCGCTTGAGTAGCTTTCCATTAGGATATGGCTGGACCCAGACCTCTGTTTATTAAGCTGATGTTTGGGCCAAACCACTTAGAAGCAGGATCAAACTGGTAAAGAATGCACTGCAAATCATGGAGTATATGTATCCTCTGTATACAATCATTAGCAAAAGTAGGTCACGGGCCAGCAGCTCTGCAATCTTTGACTTAGAGCAGGCTCTGTAATGAGAAAATGTCATCATTACTAAAACACAAATACAAATTCCTTTGTTATGTAATCAAAATTGAGAGCTGTGGTAGAAAAGAAGCTTAAAACAACACAGGAAGGACCTTTTGGGAAAACAAGACAAAAAAGCCACACCAACACTTCCTCCCAAAACTAAACCAAACACCAAACTTCCTTTTGTCTGTTTTCAGCCATGAAAACTCTAACAATCTTATTCTGCTCAGGACCCTTCTCAACATGCCATCAACAAACATCATAGGAAGATTTGTGCACAATCCTTTAGGGAACTTCATGATGTCAAGACTTCTAAAACAGAAGCTAAACTTATCCTCTGACTCTTTCTTTAAGCAGCTTGTCTGCAAAAATTTGAACAAACCTTTGTTCAGACTGAGGACTTCCATGAAACTTTAATTGAAATAATATTTTTTTAAATACTATGAAAAATATTTGGGATTAAGATGCCTTCAGATTAATTTTAATGGCAAAGAATTTTACACATGGAAATCCTTCTAGGAAGAGAGGGTAGATGGGTAGAAGAAGGTGGGAGGAAAATAAGGGCTAGGAGTTAAAACAGCAGTGGACCTCCTTCTTGCTTATTTTTCATTCAGCAAGGTGTGCTTTCAAATGGTTTAGTCTAATCTCTGGTGAAGTTTTCCTGTCTTTTAAACTAGAAGTGTAAGGTGCTTTTTATTGACTTATTCATTCTGGAAGTTCTTTCTAAGTTAATACCCAATAGTTTATATAGGTCATCATTAATCTTTTACGTATTTCATTGTCATTACTTACCGTTACTTACTACTGCCCCCTCATTTTAAATGAAAAAAGGACATTTTAAGAAATTATTTTTTTATCATAAAATACTTGTTCTTTTGCAGTGTGGATAAAAAGCAGTAGACAGAAGTGATTTCTAAGGAAATCATGAATGCATCCACTACAGCTGACCTATCTATTCACATTTAAATTAAACCAATTTTTTTTTCACTTAGGAGGCAATTTGATTGTGTCACTATCTGTCTCTTTCCCATACATTCAGTTGTGCTGTGCTTTTTCTTTAAATGCAGAAAAGATCACTGAAACTGTATTTTAAAAGGGATGTAGATAGAGTCAACTTAAAGCAGAAGCAGAACAGCAGAAAAAGCTTTGGTTTCGGTGTCATTAGCTGCAGAATCATTTGATATCAGTCAATGGACTCATTAAATGAGACAAAAATTAATTGTGTTCAAACCTAATGCAGTTCAGTTGTGCTCATGATGAAAAAAGTGACAAGAAATGCTTGTGGGGAAGGGGACTGACAGTATTTACTATCTTTTGCTTTATGTTTATTCAAAAAGGGTTTTTACAGCTTCAGATTAAGCAAAGCCTATACCCTCATTTTTCAGACAAAGTAATTACACTTGCCTTCTGGAAGTTTCAAAGCAAAAGTGTCAAAACAGGACTTCCTTCCCCTCCCTACATCCCCTCTTCCCTGAAACAGACTCTTGTTAAATGGAACCAATTTCCTGAAGAATTTCAATTGAAAAAACTTCATGGTTTGACAGCATATTGTTTCACTGGAGTTTACTGAATCAGCTATTATCAGCCTTCAGGGAAGGGAAACAGCTAGAATAAATTAGAATAACTTCTTGTACAGCTGGCTTCACAGCAAGTGAGAGTTGAGAATTAAGAAGCATTAACTAACTTGTTTTCTTTATTGGGGATTTTTTGTGTAGAACTGACTTTGAAGACCAAAATTCTACCTAGACAGGATGAAAAACAAGTCAACTTTTCCTTCCTTGGAGTTGTAACCTGCCATGTTGGCCTTCAGGATACTCTCTGTACATGAACTTCCTCAGTCTTGGTGATCTTTCACCGAGTTCAGTTGTTTTCCTACAGCTGAACAGCAGCAGCACTCACAGAGACCAGCTGAGTCAGGTGAGTGCCCGTTGCAAATTCCAGGCTTGCTTCTTACACCTTACAGGTGACACCTCTGATTTTGACTCTCTCTGCACCACCTTCCCTGCAATTCATGGGGGGAAGGTTTTCATGCTCTTGTTAGCTATTTAATTAAACAATTGATTAATTACTAACTACTGAGCATTTTTTACACAGGAATACTTAAGCTATTCATCCTACAGACTAAGTAAAAGCTTGTTACCAACTGACAGAAACACATATCCAGTTGCAGATACCTAGAACAAGTATCTTTTCCTGATTTATTTCAGGACAGCAGCTGTCCTGGAAAATATTTTTTGGGTAACAGTTGAATTTTCTTAGCCAACTGTATAATTCCAGCTATATTTAAATATCTCTGCTCCCTCCTGTGCTTTCTGCAGGTGTTTAGCATAACAAATAACTTAAAAAATAAATTGCTGCTCTCTTGTTTATTCACTTCTCATAAAAAAAGTGATACAGAAACTAGAATGGTTAACACCATATAAAGTGAGCATTTTGTTAGTCATTACTGTGACAACTTTTGTATTTTTATTAGTCATTACTGTAACAACTTCTGTATTTTCATCTCAAACTAGGAAAATGCCCCTGTCATTCAATTCAATAATCACCAAGACAGGCTCAGCCTGTCAAACATGTGCAGAAGTTTGTTACACCAAAGGACGTCCCCTTAGAATTCACATGTGTGCACACATTCACTGCACTGGTTACAGCAAAGAATGACCTTTTTTGTGCTTTGATTAAAGATGAAACGATCTTTTCTTAAAATCAGGTCTAATCATAAGGAACAATACAAACAGATTTTACTCATATTTGTAGGTCCTAAATAGTGAGGTGAACTAAGTTTCTCAGTAATGATTACATTTCAAACAAATGACCAGATCAAGGACAGTTTGTCAAGCCATGACATATTTATCTTCAAGTTTAGAAAATGAGATTTTAAAAACAATTTACCTTGGGATTTTTATTTAATACTGTTATTGGGTTTTTAATATCTGAGCTTTTTTCTTGACACAAAACCCACTAAATCTTTCTTTAAATAAATAAGATTTTTCATTTTATAATTCAGTTCTAAAGCCAGAGTTTTCAGGAAATTTAGCAGTATAACAGGACTGCAAAATATGGTGACACAATCAATTTCTTTTCTTATGTTTTTATGTCTTGCATGTTTTTTTTTTCTTTTTTTCATCATGGCACAGCATGACAGGCTGCTTTGTAGATCTACGATCGATTTTATGTAGATAGTGAGCATTTATTTCCTTCTGTAACCCTTACCCAAAACAGAAGTTATACATTAGCAAGTTCAATTTTGTTTATATTCTTCCTGCAAATAAACACTTACTTCATGCGTGAATTTCATGAAATAGACCCAAACAAACTAATTTGAGTATCCAATTCACATATGAGCCATTGCCTTGTCATCTGACAAATAGTGTGTTCAAATCCTGATCAGTAGGTTGTAAAGTACAGCTTTAAACATTTGTATTTTTTAAGTCCAGCTCCTTTGATTAAGCACAGCGAGAAAATCTATTTATTTTATTTAATGAACCAAAATCTTATAATGAGATTGCATCTGTGAATAATGTTGTATATGAATTATAGTTTATTCCTACAAATATTTGGCAATACACAGGTAAAATAAATTTTACATTAACATTCATGCCAGCGAACTAATTTTCTCATTATTTGCAGCAAGCAGAGGGAAAGGGGTAAACACCATCAAAACAAATGCAATTAAATTGAAAAATTGCTGGAAGACAAGGTATCAGTACAAGTGCGCTTGGGAAAAAGCCTTCGAAAGTTATTTAGGAAAAATTTTATTTTATTGACTGCATTATATTCCCCTTATAAAATCAAAGCATATTGCTCTGACTCCCACATCACTATTTATTCTTTGATTTGAAGAGTAATGATAAAGAGATGCATAAATTAAAAAAACTTCACTGCCAATGTTATAAAACTAGTGAAACTAGTGGAGAATGTTTCATTCAAAAGACCAGTCATTTTGTCCAGGTCCTGCCTTCCTAAACAGAGTAAGTCACATGGGGAATCTGTTATAGGGAGATCTGAATAACTGAAAGAATTGTTGATCAGTAATTGGAAAAAAAAAAAAAAAAACAAATGGCAAACCAAACTGCTATGATCACTTTATTCATGGATTACCATAGTCAAATAAGACCCATTTTATTTACTAAGAACTGTAATTTGCGGCTTTATCAGAATATTTGTATTAATCCAAAATTCATTAATTTGAACAGCTCTCTTACAAAGATGACATTATTACTCTAGCAACTGGGATGAAACTTAGAAAGAAGTTCTGTGTTTGTTTAGTGATTAAGAAAGAAAGCTGCAAACGTCTCATCATGAAAATTGAACTCTATTTAAAACAAAACTTTTGTTCTATTTAAGCAAAATTAAGTATTTAAGCACTCTAAGCAAAGGTATGAACAATTATAACACTTGTGGAAACAAGTTACATAAATATATATTTTGAAAAGTCTTTTCCTTTTAAACACAGGTTAAATAAAATGTCTTGACAGTAACTAATATTTAGCACCATCTCTAATTCTTACAAAACACATCAGAATGAGAGAAAATGAGAGCAGGAGAGAGAGAAATCCACCCCTTTTGCATATTCATACCTATTGAAAGCAGCCTGGAGAGTGCTGCAACCGGAGCAGGCAGAGAATGTGCAGCCCATAATTCAGGGTGTGATGTGGTGGTTTGTGCAGAAGGATGCACAGGAAGGGCATTGTCACCCTACAGGCTCAAAAGGTGAGTTCCCACAAGCAACTTAGCTGTAGTATCCAGCTAGCAGAAAGTTTGTGATCTGCTATGCACTCCCCAGGACCATTATGGCTACAGAGCTCCCACAAAATCATGCATCCATCCAGGCTGCAAGGCATGCCAGAGCCTTTTGCTGGTAATAGATGTCAGCAGTAGGAACATCATGACCAAGTGAGGTAACGTTTCTATTTCCTCATCTTGAGGAAGAAAAAAGGTTAAAGAGCATCAGGGAGTCTAACAAAAAGAGAAAAAGAGACTGGAAGAATCGTGCCTTCCCTGAGACAGGAGCAGCCACCAGAAGAAAGCAAAAAGACCAAGGGATTCCTCTATCCTGCCCCAACAGGCACGTAGAAGTAGCTTAAAGGAAACAGGTAGGTGAGGGCAAGTCTATCCCCAGGGTGGCAGGCAAAGCCCCTCTTGGCCTATCTTGCCTTGCCAGATGCCACAGTGTAGGCCAGGAATCACAAAATCACAGAATAAGCTGAGTTGGAAGGGACCCACAAGGATCCTCAAAGTCCAGTACCTGACCCTGCACAGGACTCCCCAAGAATTCCACCATTTGCCTGAGACCATTGTCCGTCCAAACACTTCCTGAACTCTGTCAGGCTGGTGCTGTGACCATTCCCTAGGGAGCCTGTTCCAGTTGTCAGCCACCGCCTGGGTGAAGAACCTTTTCCTGATATCCAG
>VYZQ01037762.1:22118-38098 GCA_013400655.1 Mystacornis crossleyi
CCAGTACCTGACCCTGCACAGGACTCCCCAAGAATTCCACCATTTGCCTGAGACCATTGTCCGTCCAAACACTTCCTGAACTCTGTCAGGCTGGTGCTGTGACCATTCCCTAGGGAGCCTGTTCCAGTTGTCAGCCACCGCCTGGGTGAAGAACCTTTTCCTGATATCCAGCCTAAACCTCCCCTGACATAACTTCAGGCCTTTCCCTTGGGTCCTGTCACGGTTTACCAGAAAGTAGAGATCAGTGCCTACCCCTCCTCTTCCCCCCACAAGCAAGTTGTGACTGCAATGAGGTCTCCCCTCCGTCGTCTTTTCTCCTGAACAGATGAAGTGACCTCAGATGCTCCCCATAAGACTTCCCCTCAAGGCCCTTCACCATCTTTGCAGCCCTCCCTTGGACACTCTCTAATAGCTTAATATCTTTCTTATATTGTGGTGACAAAAACTGCACACCTGGTATGTGCCAGGTACAACAGGTGTCACACTGTGGATGTGGAAAGACAGTCAGTGGATTCTGTGGATGTTGGTACGTCTACACCAGAGTTGTTGCCAAGGTCAGAAAAGGCCACTCTGCATATCGCGATCACCTCCACAAGGAAGAAAAGACAGATTATTATTCATGTGAGCAAAACAGAGCATCCAATATGCCAGACAAACCCTCCTGTTAGGGAAGTTTGCTGCCTCCCTGGTGCCTGGTCTAAGGGCATCATTAGGAAACTCCCTATTGTTCTATGATATAACTAGAACTTGGAAAAAAGACTTGAGAGAGACACCAGCATATTCAGTAGTTAGACAGAAGGATTGCTTCCTTGGAGGAAGGAACTGTGCTTCCAAGAGGCTAGATTTGAGGCAGAGTTACATCTGAAAAGTCAAGCATTAGATAATTTATGTCCTAAAGCCATCACCTTTTCCGCAAGGCAGCCCATAAAGACAGCTGGGTTATTTCTGGGTACTGCAGCAAAATTCCAGCTCAGGAAGACCACCAATAAGTAAAGCAGACCATGTATCACACTACAGAAATACACAATGTGCCTGCAGCTTCTTGTGACAGAGCAGAGTCACCATCCGACTGGGAAAATCACAACTCATTGTGATTTCTTGTACTGAATGAGTAATGTAAAAATAACTTTGAGACATAACGCACTTTTTACTCTCAAAAAATTACGTATACCACCAAAAGTCAAAATAGCTCTGCATACTATGCAAAGGGCACGTGAAGGGAAAGCTAATTAAGTGTATGAAGATTTGATAATTCTGTATCACCAGACTTGCTGTACATTTTTTAACTGCTATCAGAACCATAATAATTATGAACCTGTACTAGCAGCTTTGAATATTACTAACTGTGGTGGAAAAGAAAGAATATGATTAATGTGCTGTAGAATCAGGATGGTAAATGACTTTGTAGCCTTATCCTGGGCTTAGAATTAAAAGCCAAATATGGTTAGAGGGGAAAAAAAGAGTTTTACCTCTGTATTTTTTTCAGGATCCTTAGGTGCACTGCATCGAGGTAGAATGCACCCCTGAATGCACATTGAAAATTCACACCTGAGAGTGCCCCCTGGACAAAATGCACCCCACCCCACCCCCCTAGAACGCATACCCCGAGGAATGCACACACATGATAATTTGCGTATACAGCTGTAGACTTTGCACATTAACATATCTATCACAGATTCCTCAATGAGAGGCTCAAGAGAAGCCCCCGTCCTGAGGAACCTTCCCCCTGGATGGGCCTATCTTGGTTTATAGAATGTGTTCTGGAGAAGACCTTGGTGTCTGGGGCATTCTGACCCCCAAATATGAGGCCTCCAAGATGTTTAGTCCCTTGGCTTAAGGAACTCTGGGTCTAAGCTAGTTATCAGACTTAGGGAATTACAAGTATGTGGGCTAAAAGCACTAAAGACACACAAAAACTGTATAAAAGGGTATATTAACAGGGTATATGAAAAGGGTATATAAAAAGGGTATATGAAAAAGCAAAAAATCATCATGGCGTCAACTTACCTGCCAGACATGGTGTCATATGCTGACTTGAGTAGCATGTTGATGAAATTTTCATGGATATTTCTTCTGACAATTTCAAAATGTCTTACTTGAGTATAATCTAAGATCTATAAATTCACACACATAAAGGAAAGTGTAGGTGTACCCAGTACTTAAGTCTAGTCTCCCTAGTCAAAGGTATACACATATTAAGATTTTCACTTAATATGTGCTTAAAAGTGAATTGAAGGGTAAAGCAAAGAGGGAATAATAATGATACTACTGGTATATTAGCTTCATTCCTGTTTTACTCATTATAGAGATGTGTCTAAGATGGGTACTTTAGCTTTCTTTTCCCATAATCATCCTAGAAAATTATTTTTTCATATTTTTTAAAATTTATCCTAGTACTTAGAAAATAGACTATAATGTCTTTGAAATCCTAATGATACAATCCAGAAAACACTAATTCGTACTTGAATCAGAAGGTACAGAAAGATACTCTCATATTTGACAACCACTAGGTCTCACATATGTATTTATATATATGGGGTATTCAGCTACTTTTGCTATTTTTTAATTGGTAAACCAAGATCTACAGAAAAATATTTTCACACAAACCATGTCTGACAGGGAAGGTATTTGCCTCCTTATCTCAGCCTTTTAAACAAATTAAATGTTTGAATAAATTGTACCCCAAAAACATTATTTGTTAGACACCCTTACTTTCATTAGCAGTTCATATAGGACTATTTACAATTAAGGTATAAATCTAAGAGTAAGTTATACAAGATCTTTTCCAAAAGTGCAGTTTATCCTTGCTTAGGGAAGGAAGGAAGGCATACTCTGAGGAAAAAGGGACAAATTCATGAACGTGTCAGAAAAATGCCAGTTACAGTAACACTTCTCAAAAGTCATAAGGAGAGAATCAGAGAATATTACAGTATATGCTGATACTGTCACCCATTTAGCAAAACCCATAAATAGACAGCGGCAAATATTCTGAATAAAAGCCCTCTAGGGGCTACAGCTTGTTCTAAGAATATTTGTACTGTGGTCCACCCTCACAGTTGTGTATTTTCAAATACCATGTTTAACTGGAAGGAGAAGCACAGAATTTGATGCCATAGTGGTAGCCAAGTGGAAACATGGCAAAGAAGAGAAATGAACCCAAGCACAAGAACTGTGCAATGACAGGCAAGACAGGTGAGCCATAAAAAAATTACAAAGACAAGGATCATTGCTGGAAAATGGAAGATGTCCTGTATGAGGGAAATGAAAGATGGGTGGGTCCTACTGACTGAGGCTTCAGTTTTTGTGGGTTTTTTAAATTTTATTTTTGTTCTCTTACCCCTTCATGAAGAAGAAAAATACAGATTCAAAAGATGATTCTCCAGCTACTTTCACTCTGGTAGATATCCTGTTTCAGTCAAGCCCTTTTTTCTTCATGTGGATTAAAAAATAAGGACCATTCAAGCAAAAGGCTAAAATATATAGCAAATAGAGTTCTCTGTCCCAGGAATTTCTGATTTTTTTCTCTAAAGATTATTTTTAATCTGAGAATGTGCATGTTCGTACACATATCTGTCAAAAGACAGCTGAGTCTGTCTGTGATAAAGAACATCCATATAAAAGATTAGGTTTTGATTTATAATAATTTTGTTATTTCCATTTGTTCTGAAGTGTCAAACTATAAGTGCAGAGCATTCTCTACTTTTTACTTGGAAAGAGTTACTTCTCAGACTGAAATCTGAATCAGAGAGTTGAAGGCAGCAGGACTGTTGGGGTTTTAGGAGGTTTTCTTTTTGTGTGTGTGTGTGTTCTTTTCTTTTCCTCTCAAAGGAATTTTTCCCCATGTTAAGGCACATTACTGGGTACTTAAGAGAAACAAAAGGGCCCAGCTAGCCACAAGGGAGGGGCCCAGTTGTCCCTTTTTTGGTCTTGGTGGCGTCTTCTCAGGTGGGGGAGCAGAGACATCTCGAGATTTAGAACTGGAAAAAAAAAGAGGTGGGGAAAAGGGCTTGGGATTCATTGCTCTCCTGGCGTTTGGAGGGAGAAGAGANTGGGACAAGGACCAATAAAAAATAATTTTAGGAAGCTCAGAAAGCTTTATCTGAGTTTCAATCAAGAATAAATCCTGTGACATAGTCAGACCAAAGAATTATTATGACCAAAGTGCTCATGGCACTGACATGACAATTTAGTGTTCATAAGCACTAGTAAACCTATACAATACATAAAATTCACACTTCTAATTACTTCTTTTTCTTCACAATTTTCACACTTCCAAATGTTATTTGAAGTACTAAAACCTAGTGAAGGTCTGAAATTCTTTCAGAAGTGAAATGATCAAAAAGCTGGAGCACCTTTCCTATGAGGACAGGCTGAAAGAGTTGGAGTTGTTCATCTCAGAGAAGAGGAGGCTCTGAGGTGACCACAGAGCATCTTCCAGCCCCTCTATAAGAGAGCTGGAGAAGGAATTTACACAGGGGTATGTAGTGGTAATGCAAGGGGAAATGGTTTTAAACGAAAAGAGGTATATATAGACTAGATATTACAAATAAATTCTTTACTATGAGAGTGGTGAGACACTGGAACAGGTAGCCCAGAGAATCTGTGGCCGCTGCATCCCTGGAAGATGATCAGGCTTGACGAGGTTCTGAGCAATCTGTTCAGTGGAAGGTGCCCCTGCCCATAGCAGGAGTGTGTAACAAGTTCATCTTTAAGGTGTCTTCCAGTTCAGATCATTCTATGATTCCATGATTCTTGGTTTGGCATCTTGCCATGGCACAAGGAGGGACTATACTAGATACATAAAAATTTTTGAGAGACTCAGATGCAAAGGCAGGATCCATTCATTATTAAGGTCAGGCTAATGCACCAGGAATATCAAAGATTTTTTAGACTCTTCTGTAGTAATGACAACTCCACTTGAAAAAAACTGCACTTGGGTTTTTAAAGGCTTACAAAAGACTAAAGCTGAGAGAGAGAGAGAGAGAGAGAGAGAGAGAGAGAGATTGTTTAACGCATTTTTCCTGAAATTTTTATTCTGCAGAATTTTTACTCTTATTTGCAAATGCTTGACAATGTTGAGAATTAAGCTACAGATACCAGTGGACCTGAAGAGTTTATAGCTTGTCAGTAGCTATGAGAGATGCAGTCTACACAGATGTCTAAGAGAAAGGTATGTGGTATAGATAATAAAGGGGGCTTGCTTGATGTTCTGAGCTAGAGTTCACCAAATTTCTCCAACTCTTTTTCTTCTCTTTTGCTGCATTTTGTTTACCTGCGCAACCTCCCTGTCACGGTTTGAAGCTGGCTAAGCACCAGGCACCCACGAAAATACCATTTACTTATTTTCCTCCACTATAGCTGAGCAGAGGAGGGGAAACTAACATGAAAACTCCATGAGTTGAGATAAGGATTGGGGGAAAAACATTTCAAGGCAAAACAGGTTCAAAACTTAAACAGTATAAAGAAGACTTATTACTAACAGAATTAAAAGTAAAAAAGGGTAATGAGAACCAAAGCAAATCTTCAGAACACCTTTCTTTCCCAGTCCCTCCCTCTTTCCACCGACCATGCAAGGAAAAAAAACATCGGGTTTTCAGTCAGTATTTCACTTCTTTAAAAGTCTTTCTTCAGTATGTTTAAGGAAAAGAGTTTCTTCTGCTGTGCCATGGGATCCTTCCCATGGGAGATAGTTCTCAGCAAACTTTTCTAGTGTGGTTTTAACCTTCACAAGCAGCAGCCCCGCCCAAATGCTGCAATGTAAATCCCTCCCACAGGTCANGTTGAAAGGTTGATCCCATCCCGGCTCTGCATCAGGGAATTGCTTGCCATGCCCCTTGTCGCTGGCCACATGGTCTCTGCTGGCACTGTGCAGGCCATGCCGGCTGCTGGCTCCACTCACAGCCTCTCTTCATGTGGGGCGCTGAGAAGGACAGAGTTGCTGCTGCCCCTGCCCTTCTGTCCACAACAGAGGTAGTTAAAAGCAGTTAGACAAGTAAAGTTCATTGTGAGCCACGCTAAGATGGCAGCGGCCGAGCCACCCCGGCTGCATGGGTGCTCCCGGTGCTGGTCCCGGCTGCACAATCTCAGCCACGTGACTGTTCACAGCACTGGGATGGCCCCCCCCAGGGGCCCTCTCCAGGAAGGGGCCCAAAGGCCCCCATGCCACCCCTCGGAGGGGAGCAAGAAAAGAACTTCTTGTGGCTTTTCCTTTCTTAAATATGTCATCACAGAGGCGTTACCAGCTTCTCTAATTGGGCTAGTAATCTGCTTATTGTCAGAGCCTTCAGCGACTGGCTTTGTGCCAGACATAGAAGTTTCAAGAAGCTCTTCCCACCCACTAAAAACTAGACTGTTTTTAAACTAGCACAGTCCCACCAAAGTGAACAAAATTTTGAAAGTATTTCCCAATTGCAATGCTGCATCAGCATCGGCATAGTGTATGATAATGCTGTAGAATGGCAAGACCCATCACAGTGTATTTATGCACGTAATTTTTTGTCTTTTACTATTATTGTCAGGCATATATATTGTCAGCATGTTTTGACCCCTTGGGAATTTTTTGTTTCCTCTTACCATGACTTTTTAAAATAATTTTTTACCTGCTTTCATGAATGTAAAAACAGAGAGATGTGTGTGTGTGTGTGTGTGTGTGTGTGTGTGTGTGTGAATGCCCCAAACTGAATTGTTCAATTGTCAAGCACAAGCTGGGAGCAGTAGATATGGGCTCTTTGAAAATCTTGTCAGCATATGGACTAAACAAAAGTGGCCTGCTCCAAATCCTCACATTAATAAAAAACATAAGATGAAACCACTAATTAAGAGGCTGATCATGTGTTGTGTTTCAGCATATAGACTCTTGAAATGGAGAAAACACGAGAACTGAGGATTTGGAAAGGACTTGCACTGAAAAGGATCCCTATAAAAACTGGTCTTGGAAAGAAGATGATCCTGAAATGGTGAAGATCTTGCTGGAGGAGAGATCCCAGAACTGAGAGAATGTTTCAGTCTGTAGTTTCTGTGTTGTCATGGCAAGCCACAAACCTTCCCGGAGAGCACTGCAGGGCTGCACTGGGGAGAGCGGCTGTTCTGCTTCCCTTAGCCCTTCCAGGCAGCCCTGCACTCATGCTCCAGCTGGCTGTCAGCTCCACAACATGGTGGTGATAAAGGAGGCGAGAAGGGTCTCCGCATGGGCACCACAGAGGAACTTTATTCACATGGTGACATGCAGGTTCCCGAAAGCAGAGAGAGCACATGGCCGGGAGTCTGGGGTTTTATACGGGGACGAGGGGGGTGGAGAGAGCACATGGACTAATTGTCTCAGGGCACAGGGGTGGTATGTGGGCGGAGTTGAGGTATTGGAACCAATAGGGAAAACCCGAGGGAGTGGCCAGGACTAGGGGCACGGAAGGGAGAATAATGTGGGAAGGGCAGACATTTAATAAGAAAAAGAGTGGCGAAATATAGCACTACAAGGGAAGATCCTGGAGATCAGGGAGCTGTAAGTAGACCGAAAAAGAGGGATGCCTGGGGACCTTGAGAAGAAACAGCTCTGATAGGTAAGGATGAGTAACAGCATAGAGGGAACCAACCCAGTTTTCTAGAGACCTTCCTGGGCCAGGTAGGACCTCCTACAGTGAAGGGATGGTGAGACTTAAGGAGCACAGAGCTGCAGGGGAGAGTGTGACTGTGAATGTGTGAGGTAATCATGCAGGGTAAAAAACCTTCATTGCCCTTTTCTTAAATAAGCTTCAGTATCCAGATCCACCCTGGTCTGTCATTTACTCTGTCTCATCTGTGACACTTGGCACTGTCTCTTCCCTGTTCTCTTCTCTCACTTCTGCCCTGGCTTTTCCTGTTTTCCTAGTACCTGCAGTGACTTTTGAATCTTTTTTTTTTTTCCCCACTAGGGAGAATAGTAGCTGTGGCAGAAACTGATTCAGGTCTGCTGTCATCTGTTTGGCCCTGGCACAGAGCAGTTCCTAGGACATGTATCCCTTTCCTCTTTCTCTGATCCTCTTTAAAGTAGATCTTATATTCTTGCAATCACATCCTGGCCACTCACCTGCACCATTATCAACTGCTATGTGATCATGCTGTGTAGCTTTATGATAAAGGAAGAGAGTGAAGCATGCAAAGGTAATTTTGCATATGACATTAAAAAAATTGGTTAATTGTTCTTATATCCTGAAGTGAAAAAATGTAACTCAGAGCTTTTGTTCCTAAGTGATGGCCACACAGATGAAAACTATAAAACCATTTGTAGCAAATAACAAGCCCCAGTATTTTAACAGACCATTCATCTGAGCAATTTTTTGAGCAATTCAGAGTTAGTTTTGCTTTGATGATGTCCTGGTACACATGTTTAAACAACATCTACAGTATCTATTATATGCAAATAGTTTCACTGGCTATAAGTTTGGGCTTTCAGTGACCTGGCAGTGACCTTTCTTGCTAATGCATGCGCTAAAAGCAAGCATGGAAGGTACACACAGAGAAAAATAGTTTAAAAATTCAAATTAATCTACTAAACACGTTTTTTTTTACATTCTATATGCATAGAAGGCCAAATCAACAGCTATGACCTTGTGAGCCTCTAAATTTTTCTTTGTTTTTTCACAGTACAATTAGATAAAACCAGTACTTACATTCCATAGCACTTCTCTTTGAGGATAGCATAAAGCATATTAGCAAAAAAAATATATAATTGAATATCTTTGTTTTTCTATTTATAAATAAACTCAATACTGTAATAATTCCAGGCTGACTTTCTGCAGAAATTTCAGAGTTTTGCACCATGGGGCCAGAAGGCTGCAACAGGAACCAAACAGAGAGAGTGCAAACTTTCGGTTGTACTTTTTCATACAGGTATGTGTCAATACTCTTTCCTCATCCAGCTTTAACACGAGACATTCATAGTGGGGAAGAGTGTGGGTACATCTGCACTGCAGGCCACAAAGCCTGATGGGGCAGAGTAACCTCTTATTACTGCCACCTCCAGATGTTTTTTTTCTGAGGCTTGAGCTTGCTAGGCTGGAACAGTTCAGGTACACTTGCTACTGTGCAGTCTGCACAATACTCACCCATATTTTGGTGTTTTTGCTTTAACACTGTGCCTAGGAAAATAGTTCATTCTTTTTGGCTCAGGCCTAACAGAAAATAAAAGGAACAGAGCAAAAGCTATTCTCACTTGTTACAGTCCTGTTTTTAAAGTTATTAGAAATGCCTCTGCCAGAGTTAAGGTGCGAGTGAGACCATATGTCAAAGTCAATAGTATGGATTCTATTTGATAGTGAATACGAGAGAGAGAGACAAAAAGAGAGAAAGGGAAGAGAAAGAAATAGAAAAAAAAATAGAGGGACAGAAAGATAGACTGATTAAAGGAAGTATCACCACTCCATGGATCCCGATGGTGTCCTGTTGATCCTCTCCAGCTGGTCTTCTTGGTGGTGAGGGTTCCTTTTTTTTTTTTTTNTTTTTGAAAAACATAAAATCCAATGAATAAATATACGCTCAGGCCAGGTGGGAATACTCAGGTACCTCCCTTCAGAGGTGGAGCAAATTTGTCACTGTCTCTTGCAACACAGTCTGGATTGGTTGCATCACTGCATTGGTTGCAGTCCTTTGGTTCAAGGCCTCAGGAATGAGTCTCGGGAGCGCTTTGGGGGGATCTTTGATGGATTATGACACCCCTTCATCTGCCTCCCATGTGAATGTCCTGTGGATGTGGCCTTCCCGGGGTTGGGGGTTCCACAGCTGGGCTGGTTGTGTAAGGGAGGATGGGTGTTCACTGCCTCTGACAAGAGTTTACACCACACATCCAAAACCTCCTCCTCCTCCTTGGCTGGTGGGGAGTCTGTGCAAACCCGGCCTTTCTGGGCTGTGGTCACCCTCACCCCAAACCCAGCCAGGGATGATTCTCAGCGCAGCTGCTGAGTTTGGCTTTCTTGTGGATGCATTCTTCTCCCTCAGCCAGAGATGACTGAACAATAGTGCCCCCTTTATCTTAACTCAGAGTCCAAAGTTCCAGTCAGGCATCTTCAAGGAGGGGTGGGCTGCTGTGGTCACAGCTTCTTTATTCAGATTTTGCTAAAATGGGCAAAACTACTTCATAACAATGTTTAAAGCGTGAACCATTTCCATCTCTGACATCACTGGAAAAGTGAAACACGAAAACTCACTATGAGTTTTGGGTCCCAGAAGACTGCTCATTCCGAAGATACCTATTATTTCAGATAGCCTGATACCCTGTCCTCATATTAAACTGTAGCTCATGTATTTATTAATACCTCCAGGAACCTGCGAGCATGACCCAAACCACTCTGTTTCACAAGCTGTATAAAACAATGACCACAATGACCATTTCATGTCGTGAGACACAGAGAGTCTGGCACGAAATAATTTCATTTAAAGTAGCCAATCCAGCATGCATCAGTTTCAAGTGAAGTACCATCACACTCATCAAGCTCATTTTGTCCAGAAAAGTAGTGCCCATTATTTGGAGAGGTCGATGTCAGAAGGTGACTTTGCCCCTCTGCCTGTATCTTTCATACTGCCTGTAATCTTGATGCCCACACTGACTTTCATCAATTATCTGTAGTTTGTAACATCCAATAGCAGCCTAGGCACAAGGGGAGAGTAAAATAAAAAATATTGAAATATTTGATTATAACTCATCCTTTATTGACATAAATGAGGTCTCTATGCCCACGCAACTTCCAAAATGAAGAGCTATTATCAGTATCTGAATGATTTTTCTGATTCTTATAAATCTGAACAAAAAGCTATAGATGTGAAACTCTCATACTTACAAAATGGCATCTAGGCAGAAGCTGGATCCTACCAAGCAAAAAAATTATATTGGCAGGATGTTACTAAAAATTTGAACATTTCACTCCTTCAGAGTAAACTTTGAAAGATAAATATACAAACTTTCTCAAATAATTGGTTTTTATTCCTTCACCAAAGACTATAAAAACCTTTGAATTATAAAATTTACTTTAAAAAAAGGATAGTTAAAACTCCTCTTCACATGTATTTATCATGACTGTGAGACAAGCATTAAGATGTATGTTTGGATTCTACATAGAATTACGGATGAGAAACAAAATGATGGTATATGTATGCACTAGAAGTTCAAAGAAGAGCTCATTAATGTTTTGTTGATTTAGAAAAGACTGTTGATGAAACCAAATATGCCAGATTAATATATATTTTTGAATGTTAACGGTGACATGAAATATGCAGATAATGAAAAAAATGAGTACTTGGGGAGAAAATAGCAANGGAAAAATCTTGAAATACACGAGTTCAGGAGCTGAGATTTCGGCCGTGTGATATGGAACATTTATTAGTAGAACAAAGACAAAACGCAGCGCTGGGCGCTTAGCTCATTGCCAGAGACGCAGTTTGATTCGTTCTATTGAGAACTCAAGTACCCTCTCAAACTGTCACATATTCATTAAGCTCAGAAAGTCATTTACACTTCACTTAGCTTCCCCCGTGCCTGGTCTCTGCACCCTCTAGCCGGCACGGCGCTGTCTCAGGTCCTCTGGATTCTCTCGGAGCTGATGGCAGAGATGCCCCTCCGGCGTAGCTGACAGTTTCTTTGGGGAGGTGTGAATTTGATCAGTTAACAGATTTCCTGGGATGCTTGTGGTTTATTTTCTTTGTCTTTTTAAAATGTCCTGCTCTTCGGCTCTGTGGTTTATCAATTTAAAGACATTTATTATCATGTACTTATTACTACGTTTCCCAACATATTACAACTACTTCGAGGTTACAATACATCCTAACCTTATTTCTACTTAACTATATTTTACCTTAACGCTATTTCTACATTGTACATTATCACTAGTGAATGTTAAAATCATATTTGCGAAAGCCAACATTTATCATTCACTCATCTGTCACAATCTCTAACAAATAGTGTTTAGTCTTGTGAATTCCTTAAACAGAGAGTGCTTAATCCTGTATTTACGTACGTCAGTTAATGTGCACAAGTGGGTATCTGAGCCGTGAGAATAAAGACTGTGTGCCTGATTAAAGGTGCATCTTGGCCAGACCACATCAAAGGATATTTTTCCTCCAATTTGTCTCAGACTGGGACAGGGGGGTGTTTTGTTTTGATTATTTTTCTTATTTATTTATTTATTTGTTTATGTATTATAATGAATAGCAATTTCTTATCAAAACTCTTCAACGGAGAGGGTTTCGACCTGCCTCAACAGTCCTAAAAATGTCATTCAGTGCTCTTCTTTCCATTTGGTACTTGTCCTATTTATTAATACTACACAGTAAGAAAAAAGACCCTTTGAAAATCCTTATATTCACCAATTTCTTTTCTTATTAATCTGTGTAGTTGCATTCTTTAGAAGGAAACTCATGTCTAAATAATCAGGATTCTCTTCAAATAAAAGTTGAGGCTAAAATCTTTAGATAATCTAAATGTCATAAATTCATGTTCATACAGTATGAAAGGCTACAGTAGCTACACAGACCTTTTCTTACTTGTCCTTCAGGTTTCCATACAAATTCAATCAATACATCCTGACTGTAGCATTCCGTATTGTAATTTGCTGTAACTACTGAGAATAGCAGTTTCAACAGACACAGGAGTCAATTAGTTGAATTTATCAACTTGGTGAGCTTGGGAGCCACAATTTTCCTTTTCTTCTTTCTATCCCAATCAAGCCTTAAGCTTTTTTTACTTGGATGTTTACAGGAGCGGTTTCAATTGTATCAGCCTTGTTTGACTGAAACTGTAGGAACTGAGAAAAATGTTGCTACTCCACTTGCTAAAGCCAGGTGAAAAATAAACCTTGAAACAATGACAATTTTATTAATGATTCACATTAAGATCTTCATCATTAGATCGAAAAGTACAGCTGGCTTCATCTTACTGAATAAATAGGAGAAAAATGGCTATTAAGGTTATTTTAGNCTTCACATGTATTTATCATGACTGTGAGACAAGCATTAAGATGTATGTTTGGATTCTACATAGAATTACGGATGAGAAACAAAATGATGGTATATGTATGCACTAGAAGTTCAAAGAAGAGCTCATTAATGTTTTGTTGATTTAGAAAAGACTGTTGATGAAACCAAATATGCCAGATTAATATATATTTTTGAATGTTAACGGTGACATGAAATATGCAGATAATGAAAAAAATGAGTACTTGGGGAGAAAATAGCAATACAAACATTGTGAAGCTGCTAAAGAGTGTAACATCAAGAGAGATGTATACCAAGGTTGCATACTTTATCTCTGTAACTGTTCAGCACAGCTGCAGAAAGTATAACAATCTGCAGCAGAATCAAAAATATTGTAAATGAGACATTTGAATGAAGGAAGTGAGTATTAACAACACAGTGGGTGCTGGTGACCATATTTGAATATCATTGACTAGAGCAGAATTCAGGAATTCCCTATGAATGGAATCTCAAAGGGTGTCAGAAGAGTGAAAAATGTTAAGGCAACCATAGCAACAACATGAAAAAATGCCAGCTCAAAAATATCAGCAAGATAAATTCCCAGATCTTGCTGGACTGACTGAATATGTCTCTCTATTAATAATAAAATGGTAAAAACATAAGGAAAATGAGTGGACAAATCTCAAAAGGCTCCACAGAGTAAAAAAATTTGATTTCCACATCTGCTTAGGATTACCACTGACCTTCTTGTACACTTCTGAAGATGCTTGTGAAATAAAAACATTTGAAGTTTCTTCTAACAGGTGTGTTTTCTAGGTACTGATGTTAAAAACTGTACTTCTTTTAGATGTGACAGCTCTCATAACTTCTGCCCTCTCTCCTTCTACTAATGTCCTTAACCAAAAGGCTTTCTTAGAACCCATATCTTAACTGAAAGCTCTATGTCTTCAAAATGTTGCACTAAAAGTTAAATCCTCTCTTCTTAAAGACATTCAGAAAGTTATTACTTTGGTTGGGGGGGGGTCTTGGGGTGACTTTATGATGTGTATCCCCTATCGCCTGCTCTATGCCAAGACATGAATCCTGTGACTTTCTGTGCCTTTAAAACTGGGTCTGAGAGAAAGGCAGAAAAAAATCTGAGTGATTTTGTGTTCAAGGACACAGAGATAACCCTTCTGCATTCTGCTGCTGCAGAGCGAAGGAAAGCACCTTCCTGCTTTTCCCAGCTGTTGCCTCTCTTTCTCAGGAAAGAGATGGAGGATTAACACTCCTTGCTTTTTAGCCAGTTTTCTAGTTGAGGCAAGAAAGTTTTTTCTCTGGGACATTCGTTTCTTCTTCTTCTTCTCTTCTGGACTGTTTAACAACACCAAAACATCATAGAACATCATATGGGAGGCCCAAAGGGGCCCATGCTGAACCCCAGCTCTGGAGAGGAGAAAGCCACACCCACAAAGGACTCTGAAATCTACCCAGGTTCTCTCCACAGCAAGAGTTTTTTTATTATTTAGCATTTTTTTTTTTTTNTCATGTCTAAATAATCAGGATTCTCTTCAAATAAAAGTTGAGGCTAAAATCTTTAGATAATCTAAATGTCATAAATTCATGTTCATACAGTATGAAAGGCTACAGTAGCTACACAGACCTTTTCTTACTTGTCCTTCAGGTTTCCATACAAATTCAATCAATACATCCTGACTGTAGCATTCCGTATTGTAATTTGCTGTAACTACTGAGAATAGCAGTTTCAACAGACACAGGAGTCAATTAGTTGAATTTATCAACTTGGTGAGCTTGGGAGCCACAATTTTCCTTTTCTTCTTTCTATCCCAATCAAGCCTTAAGCTTTTTTTACTTGGATGTTTACAGGAGCGGTTTCAATTGTATCAGCCTTGTTTGACTGAAACTGTAGGAACTGAGAAAAATGTTGCTACTCCACTTGCTAAAGCCAGGTGAAAAATAAACCTTGAAACAATGACAATTTTATTAATGATTCACATTAAGATCTTCATCATTAGATCGAAAAGTACAGCTGGCTTCATCTTACTGAATAAATAGGAGAAAAATGGCTATTAAGGTTATTTTAGATACAGAACACTGAAACAAAAAATATCCTATTGCAAAGTCAGATAAAAAGCAGTGCTTTAATATTAAACAATTTTCATCTGAACATCTATAATCAAACACAATTACTGCCTTATTACACAGAATGCTCAATTTATGCAATGACTAGATTGACTTCGTGCAGAATTAATCAGGAAATGAAATTTGAGTATGGGAGGAAAAAATATTACTCCAAATAAAAATATGTATTCAGGTTCTTATTTGCAAATGCAGATATATCTGGGATAGCTGATTTTTTCTGTTTGTTTGGTTGGTTTGAACTTTTTTTAATTCTTTGTAGTTTAATAGGTGAGATATTTAAAATAATCTTGCCAAAAAGAGGTGGACAAAACAAGGAGGAACTTTGTAAAACCTATTACCAAAACTGATTTCGTGGTATAATACCCTCTTGTTTGGTTTCTAAAAGAGTAATTTGTGAGGCTCTGGTCATCTTGTCTTTCAACATAGTGCATATTTTAAGAAAATATTCTGTACTCTGAAGGTAAACCCAAAAATTAGGAAGGAGCAGTTCAGTGCTCTGTATATAAGAAGTCACTTTTTTTTTTTAATACAGCTTAATTTAAAACCTAAAAAAGGAGGATAAAACATGAGTNCAGAAAAAAATCTGAGTGATTTTGTGTTCAAGGACACAGAGATAACCCTTCTGCATTCTGCTGCTGCAGAGCGAAGGAAAGCACCTTCCTGCTTTTCCCAGCTGTTGCCTCTCTTTCTCAGGAAAGAGATGGAGGATTAAAACTCCTTGCTTTTTAGCCAGTTTTCTAGTTGAGGCAAGAAAGTTTTTTCTCTGGGACATTCGTTTCTTCTTCTTCTTCTCTTCTGGACTGTTTAACAACACCAAAACATCATAGAACATCATATGGGAGGCCCAAAGGGGCCCATGCTGAACCCCAGCTCTGGAGAGGAGAAAGCCACACCCACAAAGG
>VYZQ01037766.1:8552-34968 GCA_013400655.1 Mystacornis crossleyi
TTACCCCAGCTAAAGAATTACTTGCTGTGCTAAGCCAAGTGATATCTTCTCTGCATGTAAGTGTAAACCATTTTTACAACATAATTAAGCACATAAATATCCCTTTTTATTTGTGTTTGATGAAGACTGAGTATGATGCTAAACCATCTCATGATGGAGGAAGAAACAATCTCTGACCATTCCTTAGGGAATGACTTTGCATTGTGCTTACCAGCAACATTAAAGCCCATATTGTTGGTAAAGCAAGTGGGTCAGATAAGTCCTCAATGTTTAGGGAGCCAGTAAAAAATAAATGTGAAACTAGTATAGGTTTATTCTGAGTGTATTAATAATTCTTACTTCTCTCAGATCATGGAAGTATCATTACTGGAATGTTTTTAGATAGAAATGTGTCTGAAGAAAGACCTGAATGAACAGAAAATAGCTGCTCAATACACGTCTTTAATAATATCATGATGTAGCTAACTCATTCACAAAATAAGAGTAAGCAAATGGTAAAAATTAAACTGGTTTTTTGTTGTTTCTTTTTTAAACTGCTTCTGATTTAACTTCATTTTTAATGCACGGTAACCAACAGTAACCCATGTGTTCCCACATAAACCAACTTATATCATGCAAGACGTTGTTTGCACTCATGCTCATAAAACAGACTGTGCAGGGGTGGATGTGGAATTTAGGTCTGATAACAGGGTAGATGTGTGATACATTAAGAATGTAAGTGGAAAACTATAGTGTCTGTATGTCAGCTGAGTAGGAAAATCATCAATAAGTGTTCTGCAACTCCCCTATAGAATTTATTTGTTTTGATAGACTTTCTTTGGTGGTTGGTAGTATCAGGATGGCTTCATGTCAGGGTCTCCTTAATCCTGTGGGACATATAAGCATGCCAGCTTCTGGATGAGGACTGTCTGAATCTCTGCTCAAAAATCCATGCAGGCAGGGTTTTCTAACTGTCACCCCATGACTGTTTAACCTGGAGAAAAGGGGGCTTAGCGGGGACCTTATCACTCCCTGCATCTCCCTGACAGGAGGCTGTAGCCAAGTGAGGGTCAGTCTCTTCTGCCAGGTAACAAGGGATATAACAAGGGATATAAACAGCCTCAGGTTGCACCAGGGGAGGTTTAGGTTGGATGTTAGGAAAAATCTTTTCACTGAAAGGGTTGTCAGGCATTGGAACAGACTTCCCAGGGAGTGCTGGAGTCACCAGCCCAGAAGTGTTCAAGCCACATGGATGTGATACTTGGGGACATAGTTTAGTGGTGAACATGACAGTTAATGACAGGACCCAATGATTTTAGAAGCCTTTTCCGGCCTTAATGATTCCATGATTCTGTGCCTTTACCCTGCTATGCTGCATTCCAAGTCCATTTCTCGATGCCTCTGTAGTTGTAGTAGCCTTGTATTTCTCCACACTACGCAGCGTTGTCAGTAACTTATTCTCCATGGAGTCATGGCTTGTTACTGTTGTCTAAATAAAACTCTGGTTGTACCATACAAAAAGTCAAAAAAATTAACCATAGATGCCTTGTCAATTAGACAAATGGCTGTGGTAGCTAAACCAAGTAAAACGAAGCTGTGGGCAGGTCAAGAGGAGTTCAGACCCAGCTGGCCTGACAAGCCTCTGTCTTGAGGCTGTGCAGGCTCAGTGCAAAGCAGTGGCTGTGGTGTGTTGCTGGGCTGCAGCTGCAGTTCACACACGGTGGTTCCAAAAATCATCACATAAATTGTGTTGCAAAGCTGCTACATATTACTTGCCTATTTATGCCACACTTTTCCGGAGACAAGTATATTCAGCTTTATATGCAAGAATTTCAGAATGTTTTTCCTGAAATAATGGTCAGTTGTTTTAAAAGTCCTAACTAATAAATACTATGGTGACTCTGTAATTTTATTTTAGCGAGAACAAACTGTGTATCGGCTCACTCAGTGTCTTATCTTTCTTCTCTTTCTAACAATCTCCAATAAGTAAAATGTAAGGCACATAACGTGCAAATTGTACCTAGCTCTGAAGTTTTTGACATTTGAGTGGGCTAGGCATAATGATCACTGCAAAGCCTATCATCCCATTCCTTTTATTTGAATGTGACTATTCAGGCTCATCAAAACACCAGGAAAGTAGGAGCAATTTCTATTCCATACACATACAAACATATATCTCCCAGGATTTTCTTTTTCCTCCACAAATGTTTTGTCATACCTTTTTTGACTCTCATCAGCATTACAGAATTTTACTTTATAAATTGTCATTGCTCTAATTATGGTCGGAGAAGTTTTTCTTTTTAAAAGGAAAGAGAAGTTTACAGAGAAAGCTACTAGAAACTAGTTTTATAAGTAGATGTTATTGAGGGCTAGAGAAAGCTGGATGCCTCATAACTGGAAAAGAGAGCAAGAATAAGAACAATAACCAAGTACAAGCAGAAGCTGAGTGGGTTTGATTAATGTGTGTAACTGGCTACAAGGATCAGAAGTAGTATGGATGACATACTACTATGGATGACATATGGATGACATGGACATATTCCAAAAGCATTATTTTGAAACACTTCATTGGGAGCCAAGTTTATCCAGCACTATTACCAGTTTGCTTCTGAAATTCCTGGAGAGAAGAAACCATATTAAGGTCTAAGAGATGTAGACTCAGGTAACGAGAGTTTCAAAATATATTTAACACAGGGTGCTGAAGATGCTACAGGGAATGATACAAAGTCCAGAAAGACATACAGTGGTGAAAATGTTTCCTTCGTTTTGAGAGATTATATAAGAGGATTTTTTTTCTCTCCTTGTCTCCTCATCCCCTGCAGCTCTGTACTGTGGCTAAGTCAAAGGATCAACTAAATGTGCTGCAGAGACTTTTTCAGTTGAAAACCAAAGTGTCCATATATTCCAATCACAATGTGCAGTTCCCCATCAGGTTTCCTTGGCTCCATCAGAACTCTGTGGAGCACCCACCATGGCATGACAGCAAGGAGCTTTAATAGTGAATTGATACAAGACCAAGCAGGGATGTTACCATCTAAGTCATCTTGGATTAGTCCATGCCCAGCTGTGGGGTCTTCTTGGAAGACATGTAAGCATCAGCTACATGTGGTGTCCTTTGTAGAGCTTGTACTTGTGAGCATTAAAGCAAGGTCCACAAAGGAATTTAGGGTAGCTGGACAAAGCATCATGGTAACTTAGCAACTCAGAACAGGCTCACTGGCAAAATGCAGAGGGTTTCAGACCTCATTTTCTCTGAGTACAGAGGAGGCACTGTGAGGCTTCAGAGATTTTGTTGGTCCTTTACGGATCTTTCCCAAACTGCATAATCAGGAACTCTTTAAAAACAAGGGTCTTTCCATGACTTAAGCAGATGCCGATGGGACCATCAGGTGAGGATGGACACCTGCAAACCCCTAAAATTAATGGCAGATGAGCAGAAGCTAAGGATAAAGATGCTTTACTAATCATAGTATATTTCCCACAAGGATAAATCCATCTTCAGTTTTCCCTTGCTACAGATCCAGCAGCTTTTTATGAGCTACAGACTTATTCAGAATAAGTGCAGAGTATTGATAAGAAATCCCACTGGAAGCCACTGAAGTATAATTTTACATGCAATTTATTCTACTGAGATCCTGGGGAATTAAGCAAACATACCTCAGGATAATTTGTTAATTAAAAAACAGGTGCTATTCTAAGAGCTACAGTTTTCCAGGACAGATAACCAAAGAAATAATTTAGAAGAGAAGACATAAGTGGAATACATTTGTTGGCAAATGTTGCATTTTTAGCTTATATTTTTCAGATTTTCCAGGATTATGCTTTCCATACTGCCAGCTGCTCAGTATTCTGATCCTTGTGCAGAAAACCGTGTCGGTAAATATTTAAACACAAATGAAAGTGTTCTCCTGGATAAAGGCTAGAATGCTTAAAACCTTGCAAAACTGAAGCCCAGCTTAGCTGCCTCAGCCTGTTTTCCAAGGTGTCATTGCAGACATGACATCTTTGTTAAAGAAATACATTGTTTACGTACCATTTGGAATACTTACTCATTAACTAAAATGAGATTTCCTATTTATGATTGGACATAATTTGACTATTAAAATTCTGGGCTTTTTCATTAAATCCTTTCATTATTATTTTATTGAGAAGCTGGGAACTTTGCATATGCAAGTAATAATTGCAGCTAACAAATGTTTCTCATTTTTTAGTCTGAATATATATTGCATTGAATTTAATCACATCTGTGCTTATCTACTATAGAGAGATGATGAGAGAGAGAGCTTTTGGGATGGTAACAGAAGAATTTATTTCACAGATACAGTACCTTTCCTCTTTCTTTTTTTTTCCTTACTTAACAAATCGTATAATTTAAGCTGCTAACAATTTTCCCTTCTAGTACTCTCCTTAAGCCTTCATATACTCAGAACTTTTTCAAAGTTACCATGAGAGCTGAAATTCTTGGTTTCTGGCCCAAGATTAATTTATGTCAAAGCCTAAAATAAAATCCACTTTTTGAAATCAGTAAGGCTAAAGTTATTCCTATTCCTTTTTAAAATCAAGTCTATATATGGGTTGTTTTCACACATATAATCCTTAGATGACTGAATAGTAAATTTTTGGAGCTCATTATAGATATAATCCTTATTAAGAAATATACCAGAGTAAAAGTGGTTGGCTATTAAGTGGCTAAAATGCATTAAGTGGATAAAACAGTGGTTGAAAGTGGTTGGATATTAATAGCAAGTAACTTGGAATTGCATAATTTAATTTCTGAGCAATGAACTCTCCCTAGAGGTGCTGGTGGCATGTGGTGAGAGGAAAGATACACTATCCTCACCTGGACAAAATGGCAGTACCTTAGATTTATAACCTTTTGAAATCAGGGAGGCAGAGTTGTGGATCTGGATCACAATAACCAGTGCAGAGAAGAATATTTTCATGTTGTTCACCATTGATTCTTAAGTATGGGCTTCAGAGCCTTGTTAGTTGTGCTGGACATGGAATTTAGGCATTTGGCCCAAAAGATTTGTCATTACTTTAATCTCATGTGCTACATTAGACCCTTATTAAGGTTTTAAGTAATTTTAAGTGCATGCTATAAGTCTTTAAAGAAGCTTAGTGAGGTTTTTTTATCATTTCCTTTAGAAACCAGGAAATAAAATGAAAAAATTGTTAATGTATTGTTGATTATTCTTGCCTGAAAGAGCTTACAAATATCCAATGATTATTCAATACAATGTGGTCTGTGATACTGGTTAATTTTCTGGTTTCAGGAAAAGAGTAGCAATATTTGTAATTATGTTCTAAGGACCTCCAAGTATTTGACTGTGGGTAACCTTCCCCTCTTCCAAATCCTCACCTTCCCTGAAAATAGTGACTTCTTTACTCCATTACAAAATAAAATTGTAATACTCAAACACATTTGAGCCCTCACAGGCTGGAGGAGCAGAGTGCATCCTTTAAGTTACATATAGAGAAGCCAAAAGGTGTCTTTTAGATATTCAAGTTCAGCTATTAAAACAGCTCTTGGCAGTGTAAATATTATTACATGGGTCACATGCCCCATCTTCTTTCTGAAGCCACTAACAGCTTTCTCACTTTTGTTCTTGTTCAAGTGTGGAATATCTCTTGTCTCTGACTCTCAAAACACAGCCAGGGTCTCTTCACTTCATGCAAATGGTTGCTCTTCATTTTTCATCTTCGTTAATTTGAACATCATAACTCATCTTCCCAAACCCTGCAGTTGTTTTCTATTTGAAGCAGGCTTCTTTTCACTACATTAAAAATGTTGTATAATTTCAGTCTTCAGAATTTACTTCCAGACCAGGTTCAGTTCTGCCTCTTATTCATAGCAAGTGTATAACCTTCCTGGACTCATACCTGAAGTCCTTACTCTCTGAATTAAGTAACTCTAAGGGCTATCAGTAATTCATCTAAGAAGGTCAGGCTGACTGTAATTTTAATTATATATCAATTTTTTGGTGGCATTCTTCATTCACGGACATTTGTGTGCCTGTTTTCCTTTCCTGTTTCATCTCTTTGTGCCATGGTTTCACAGTTGTCTTGAAAATATTGTCCATTCCCAAAAATAATCATGAGCTAATGGGCTACATATAGAGTTATGTTATTGACTTTTGGGGAGTCAGGTGATTATTTTTCTGCACAAAGAGTCAGCCTAAAAGCTTAAAATTTGGAAGAGTGGCTCTTAGGGCTATAAAAGTAGAAACCAGAGACATTATTCAGGGTAGCAGAGAGGAAAAGTCATTGTAGACTGCTTGATAAACTGTTTTCTCTTGCCTGCTTCAATATCTGCTGTCCACCTGATTGAAGCCCTTTTTAGTATTAATCTGTAGTGTGAAGTCTTTTGTGTCTTCACCAGTTTTTTGGAGAGGAAAAGCACAGTACCAACTCTACCACCTTTCCATGGGAGGTACACAAAATGGCCAAGAGATACGATCTTTCTGTCTGGTTGTTATGGGCACATCTCATTCTGCTTTGGTGACACACTTCTCCAGCTTTAGCAAACATATTTGTTAGCCAGTAGGTCCCAGAAGTGCACCAATTAATAATATATTGACTAATACATTGATTAGTTTAGTAAGGCTTTCTACCATTTTCTGATTAATTGCTCTTAATGGTTCTCTTTCTCGTTCTTTCTTCTGCTATCTGTTTTTCTCTCTCTTGAAAAATAATCTAAGGGAATTAAATGAAAGTGGAATTCAGTGGATAATCCTCAATCTGTTGCAGCAGGCAGATTTCTGTTTGGATCTGAAGATATCTTGCTACGGATTAACAAAAGCTTCATATGACCAGAACATGCTATTGGTATTACACAATATAACACTGAACCACTAGTGAAGGAAAACACTCATTTTCTCATATCACCCACTTTTTTGTGGGGGGAGGAATTCTGGCAGAAGATTATTATGGGTATGCATGAGAATCCCTTTAAGGTGCATTTCTCATCAATGTATAGAACAAGAAGTATTTCTCAGCAGAACATGGAGCACTCAAAAAGTTGAAGAAGATAAGTAGCTCAGAAAAAAAGGTAGCCTTTCATCTTTCATCTCAGCCTTCCCACCAAAGTCCAAGATGACATTCAGTAAAAAATATGATTTCATACATGACTACCTGCATCATTTGGAAAGAGCTAACGCAAGCATAAAAAGTAAATAATTTCTTATTCTGTTCCTTCCAAAAGCCCATCATTATCCTTCATTTATTTTAAATATCTTTTTATATATATTGATTTATTTATGGTAATCATCTATGTATGTTGCTGTAGGTATGGTAAAAATGATATTTGTTTAATGTTTTGCTGGCTGTCTGCAAACAGATGAATGTTCTGTCTTGTAAGACTANAAGATATGAAAATCTGATTCAAACAATAGTGATTTTCTTTCTTAGTGGTGATTAGCTGTTGCACTAAGATTTTTGTATGATTTACTGACTTTCTATTGCCTGCTGTCACTTTGCAGTAACCATAATGTAGTCATTACTCTGGGTCAAATCAGTGATATTTTCTCCCAAGTATTTTGCATCTGGCAGCTGCCAATAGCAGAGGATAAGAGTAAAAGATAAGGGCAGAAATATCCCTGGTAAAATCTCTCCTCTTCCAGAAACCTGCAACTAGAAATTTCCTATAATGAAATGCTATCAGTAAGTTTAATGGATTTAAAATATTTTTCTTCTCTTTGAATCTATATAACTATTTGGGCTCTGCATCACCTCACTTATTAAAAAGAAAAAAACATTTTCATAAGTTTTAAGGTAGGGATAATTTCACTGTGTGCTCTATGCTCTTTATATAAGAGAGAACAAGTAAAGCTGCTGTAGTCAATTTTTTCTGTGTTGCTTAGGACATCACATGAAAAACACATGCAGCTGAGGTAGTCATTTACATGGGAAAGTATTTGTTACATTTCTCTTCTGCTTATGCAGTCACTGGAGGTTTTCATCAGCATTAAAGCCTCCTTTTTTTGACAGCAGTTGTGTTAAAAATATTACGGTTATATAAATAAGAGGATATCACCATGTGTCAGACTGAATACCCAATATTCAGTCTGACAAGACTCGCATATTAATTTTCTGTCACAACTCTACAAATACCCCAGAATCACACTAGATATAATCCTCACTATTGTCTCAATAGTTTTCTTCAGCCTACCACTCTCTCCCCTTTTACCTCAGTTTGTCTCAGCCAGTTGTCAGGTGTTGAAACTTTTAAAAAATATGTACCCACTATCTCCCTCTACCCACTCTTTTTTTCATATGAATGAAGAAAAGTATATAGGTCTTTTGTAAATTTCTCACGTTGAAGAAGATGGTTACACATTCTGATATAAATTAAGTTCTAACTGCTTCATATTATAAATTTAAAAGCAAGTAATATTATTTTCTGTTTTGTTATTATCTCCTCTTTCTGGCTTAATGCAAAGCTAAATTTCTTCTAAATTAGAAGAATAAAATAAATAGATTACTTCTGGACATCAAAATAGGAAACCACACCCAATTCAAATAACGGAACTCCTACTAAGTGCACCAGATCTCTTCTGAGACAGGTGCTCACATAAATAAAATGCCTGTAAAGACATTACACCTCCACAAGTGTACACTTTAGGTGATTTCAGACTCTCATGGTCTGCTTTTTATAGCATCATGACAATTTAGGCCATAATCCATTATCACAAGGAATTATTCAGTGAATGCTTAAAGTCATCAAAAGTCCCCATATTGAGTCTAAAAAGATCAGTAAATCTAGAATGGACACTTTATACTGTTCCTTTCTTATCTCTCCATCACCTAAAATATCCCTTCACCATGGTTATTGTGTGCTGGATATTTTCCCTAGGGGCCGTTGAGTCCCTAATTTCATCAGTGCTGAATGAGTTTTAGTCTCATTCTATGAGAAAGGATCTTCCTGACCTAGTAGTCATTATAGTTACCTGACTATGGTGGTGGGCTCTTTTTTTCTGGAATTTATGGTTCTTTCCTGGTACTTTCTGCAGTCTTTTTATTCATTAAATAAGGGATGTATCTTGTTCTAAGTAAACAGTTTCCTGCTTTGAGCCCAGGAAGTTTACATCTACTTCCAGTGAAGGTTTCTGGATGTCCATTTCTGTCATCAGCTGTCATATCTTTTCTAAAAATAAAATGGACACATCTCTTTCTCCTATATTGCCAAAAAGCCTACCTGGTTCTTGCTCAGAACTTCCATTAACAGAACACAATCATATTCTAGAATTGAGAAATTCCTTTTGGTCCAGCAGGCCAGGAAAAGACCTATGTGCCACTTAAGATCAATTTACATTACAGTCTGTGGGCTGAAGTGGAGTGTAAAGTTTTAGCTAATCATCTGTATAGAATAAAAGAGAAGGACTGAAGGAAAAAAATATTTAAAGGTATTGTAAATCAGTTAGCTGGAATGTAGGTTGAGAGGTTTCTGCAAAAGCATTATGCAGTGTAAGAAAGACTTTTTGAAGATCGTTACTGAGTTATAATTTAATTTTGGGTGATTTCCCAGTTCTTAGATGAGCACAAAACTACCTGTAAGAATCTATATTGGATATGTCCTGGCTTTTCCTTCAGCAACAGACTGACTTCAGTGGAATAAGGATTACTGAGAGGATAAAACAAGGCCTGTCATGTGAGAAGATTCCCAGAACTGCTGAGATTTTCAGTACTAAGTGTCGAATAGGGTGTTCGTTCTTTAGTAGGCAAAACAGGAAAATGGACAATTATATCTTATCATTTGTGTTAAAAGAAATTTGTATTGCAATAGAAATCTGTTTCAAAAAGTACCACACTAAATAGCTATGGAACATGAAAATGGGAAAAAAAAAAAAAANAGAAAAAAAAAAAAAAAAAAAAAAAAAAAAAAAAAAAAACCCAAAACACTTCAGCTCTGACATCCTATGTCAGGTTTTGGGATTTTTTGGTTAATCTGTATATCTATATGTATGTGTTGAGACTCTTTTCAGTGGTGCTGTGCAACAGGACAAGGAGTTATGGCCATAAACAGAAATACAAGTAGTTCCACCTCAACATGAAGAAGAACTTCTTTATGTTAAGGGTGGCAGAGCACCGGAACAGCTGCCCAGGGTGGTTCCTGGAGTCTCCCTCTCTGGAGATATCCCAAACCCACCT
Source organism: Mystacornis crossleyi (assembly GCA_013400655.1). Lineage (NCBI taxonomy): Eukaryota > Metazoa > Chordata > Aves > Passeriformes > Timaliidae > Mystacornis > Mystacornis crossleyi. Next base: position 18,681 of record VYZQ01037766.1, read on the forward strand.
GGACAGATTCCTGTGTCACGTGCTCCAGGAGCCCCTGCCTTGGCAGGGGTGTTGGACTGGATGATCTCCAGAGGTCCCTTCCAACCCTAATGACTCAGTGATTCTGTGATTTTCTGAGCTTGAGTTCACATTAATCAAGCCCCCAGCTTCCACTTTGTTCTTCACTTGCAGTCTTACACAAGTCACAGCCAGTCTGATACAAGCTACCTCTTTTTTGGCATTAAAGTTTTCTGTGAGTGTAGCTGCAGGTACAATGGTTTGAAAAGCTGCAGTTCAGACTGTACCAAAAGAGAACCCCAGTACACTCCAGTTATCCTGATGAATGCTAAAAAGTAAGTAATCAAATGACCACCCTAATGGAATCTATATATGTAGGAATATATAGAAGTTTTACAGCTGGAATGGCTGACATTCACTGTAACAAGGGGAAGGCTGCAGGGTACTGAGCCAGCTTCAAATGAGCCAGCGCATCTCTCTCTGCAGGACAGTGCCAGTCAGAGCTATTTACCTTAAAACTTCCACTGCTTTGGAGCTTACTTGGATATATGTCTACAAGGTACTGTAAAAAATCAACCATCCTATAAGCATGTTAATGCTCACCTGTGTCTAATGCTTTATCTAATAATTTGATAATTTATTATTCAATTCACAATTCAATTATCTATTGGAGAAAGTGGTGGTCATTACTTAAGCATATAGGAGTTTAATTGTACTGGGACTGAGACTTAGAAAGAGTTCCCCTTGATAAGACATTTGCTTCTTTTCCTTTCATCCATTGACTCCTATTCTTCCCTTTTAAATTTTTGTGCAACAGTTACAGAATTTAGTGATATATGTCAATAGAGCAAATGTAGCATAAAGGAAAACAATGTAACCAGAATCCAAATCAACAAGATACTTTTTCCAGATTACCATTACTCATGAACATTTTAAACTTAAGACCTTAAACCATGATTTGAATAGCCATGAAGAAGACATATAATATGAATAATATGGGAAATATTATATTAAAAGAGCAGATTAATTTTCTAAGATATTTTTACTGTAGTTCATTTCTCTAATTTTTTATTACCAACTTTCACTTTTTAGACTTTCAAAGATGCAAACTTTTCAAAAGACATCTAACAACGCTTTGCATACTCATTGGATTATTTTGGAATACATGAGTTTTGGCATGCAGGTTATGTTTAGGTGGTTTAGTCACTACAGTAGAAGTTAGTTAAAGTTAGTTTTCATCCATATATCTAAATCATATATTTTCAAGTAGGGAAACAGCGCCTGTAGCTTTTTTTGCTCCATCAAGTTACTAATAATAGAATTCAACTTAATTTTCAAATCTACTTTAGGTCAGTAGTTTGGGTACTCTTTTTATGACAGTAATAGTTGTTCTAAGTTTGTGTCCCAGTATTACAGCTCACAGAAGTCAGGAGTGCAGCATGGCTACGAAAAACTCATAAGTAGGCTCATTTCCCCCTGTTCCCCCTGACATGCTCAAGTAGTGCAGGTCCTATGTCCACACAGCCTTAGCTCTGCTGATACAAACACTGAAGTATATAAAATATTCAGTTTCATATCATAGATAAGGATAAGGTCATATTTTAATAGCACTTAGATCCACATCTTCTGCCAGGACACATCTTTAAAGGGGGCTAGTCCTTGTGAGGTGAGAAATTGTCTCTTGCTGAGCAACTCCTTATTCCAGTAATGGGACCTGTGGCTTAGTGTTAGTGTTAGTGTTAGTGTTACACACTCTGTGAAAGTATTGTAAGTGTATGAATAACTGCAGCTGCAGAATTAACACCAAACTGATGCTAGCAAGTTTTACAGTAATTCTAAGTGACTGTCCATCTGAGGGATATTCTCTAGTCCTTGTCATTATATCACATCCCTACAAGAGTGAAAAAAATTTGTTTACACCCATGTTCAGTAATTTACTAATAAAAATACAAATACTCCCTTAGGGACCAAACTATTTTGATGCTAAAATGATTGCTTTATTTATGGGGTTTTTTTGATCAGTCTTGACAGTCTTCAGTTTTAGGCACGTAGCAGCAGCATGAAAACACTGCTGTGAAACTACTTGGGCACTAACAAGTGAAAAAAACATCCGACATTTCCCACCTGAACATTAATATCCACTGTATTATGTAGCTTTTCCTGGCAATTTGTTAAAGCTCTGCAAAAATAACTGATAAATCCCATATATAAATAGAGTGCAGAGTAAAGCTTTAAATAATTTTTTAACTTTGCTTGTGAGTTCTATTGCATATAATGTTTTAAATACCTATTGTATGTTCAATAAGGACAATCAGATAATTAGTTACAATTAAACAATATCAGGTGTACAATTTATTTTTTTTAAATAATTTAAAATTGTCTCTGGATCCAAAGATTTTTTATGTACAAGTTTCAGAAATTGGCAGCTTTATCTGACTAATTTTCATCGAACAGAGCTCCAGGTCCACGTGATAGACTGCACATTGCTGTTACACGAATCTGAGGGGTAAGATGATGAAGGAACTTTATGCAAGAAGCTTGCAGTACAGTTATGAATGTCAAGAAACCAGCTGGAAGAAAGCACTTCCTAAAACTTTAGTGTGCCCTGTTGGAAGGATGTATTTTGTGCATTTAATAAAACTGATACAAATTCTGTAAAGGTAAAATACCACAGTGTTGTAAAATGACATTTGTTCTGAAGTCATTCAAATCATGACTTACTCAAGTCAATCTAGAGTTTTAGCTACTTCCATACTGCCTGAGTGGTGTCTTAACTTTTCTCCTCTTTCTTCAATCTCCTAAATATTAACGATTTTGCAACAATAAATTTCCCTATATAGTAATTTTTTGTGATAATAGGGTTCAAACTTCTGGACAGCAATGTTAATCAAATGTGTTCAATTACTTTGATCAGATTCTGCAAATGCTTAAACTTCTGTGTGTATTCTGACTGATGTCAATGCATTTATTCAGATGTTTAACATGGAGCACCTTTGTTAGTGTTCAGTTAGCCCTTCAGAATTTCAGTGTCCAAGAAAAGTGATACACAATACAATAATATTCCCCTCCTTCTGAAGTGTTTGATGAGATTTTAACAATGAAAACCTTTCATCTTGGCTATAAGTAAATGGTATCTAAGTTCAACTTTTATAACTCTGCCTTGGTCCTTGAGTTTCCAAAACTAATAATAATGTTTCTTCCACAACAGGAGGAGGAAAATGTCCTGATTGTTAGAATTAAAATCATATTTGCATGTTGACTCATTTAAAGTGTTTCTGTAAAGCACTAAGAATAATTTCCCCTTTATTTGTAGCTATTATTTCTCTGTCTATGGTTTATTCTTTGAAATTGTGAGGTAGGGAGGCTGTCAGAGGAAACCATCTTGGCTACCAGATAGCTGTGAACAGAATTCAGAATTTTTGCTGAGATAAAACTTTAAATTGCATTATGAACGGTTTCTTTTAAAACTTATGAAATAATTTTGGCAAAATTCCTCTCAGGCAATGCTTTTCTGAAAGATGAGTGAAAAAAAAGGAAGTGTTCTAAAATAAGTATCTGGGATTATTTTAGTGGAAGTTTTATGTCAAAATAATATGAAAGCCTGTGTCATAAAATCCTGTAAAAATAGAATTTTCCATTTCTGTATTCAGGTAGTAACCATAACTGGTTCTGTAAGGGTCAGACATACTGCACACCTGTCTTACTCCCAACACCAAAGTACCCTCATGGTAGGCTCACCGAGTTTTATTGAATTTTCTACTCAATTTTCAACCATTTTTAGTTTCTTCTCAGAGGAATTCTTCACAAAGTTCTTTTTGTGTGAAAAAATGTTACTTGAAAACCCAAAAGCTTTTAATCTCCCTGGCCAATCATTTTGGCCTTTTATTTGGCTTAGAACTAAGACCATACCATTGCAGGTATGAAGTCTGATTTTTCATTTAAAAAAAAACAAAAACAAACAAAAAAAACACCACTCAAACAAAACAACAAACAAACAAACAAACAACCCCCCCAAAAAACCAGAAAGAACCCCGTTTTTGGTATGGTAGTGTCCAGGTAAAAGGAAGGAAGGAGAAAGAAGGTAATTTTGAGGAGCCTGTGTGAATCCAGCATTACTAGTAGCAAAGAGAGTGGGCACTAACTTCTCAAAGATATTAGTGACCACACGGCTTATGCAGCTGTGGGGAGCAGTCTATTGCCTCTTAAAAGGCCAAACACTTTGCTGTGCACAGATATTTTCTCATCTAACCTGTTAAATGCACAGTCCACACATTTTTGCAGGAATGTCTGCTCCAGTGCAGTGCTTGGCACTGCAGCAATACTCCCGCCCTCCACTTTCTGCTCATCCACATATGAACTCCTGTTTCTTCTGCTGCTGGGATTTTTACCCCTTTCATTTAGGTATCCGATGCACATATGCAGCATGCACAGGTTGTCTGTCAGCAAAACGGGTCGGGTGTGGGGAGAAACGCTGTTGTAGACATTTAGCTAATGCGAATCAGAAAACTATCGCATCCCCTGGGGAGTCGCGGCCGCCCGCACGGGAGGGATGTGCGGGGCCGGGGCGCTGTGAGGGACCCGGCGGGCTGTGAGGGACCCAGGAAGGCTGTGAGGGACCCGAGAGAGCTGTGAGAGACTCGGGGGAGCTGTGCCGAACCGGAGCGACCTGTGCGGGACACGCGTCCCTGTCCTTGGTGCTCAGCCCTGCCCGCCGCTCGCCGCCGCGCAGCTCTGCACAGCCATTATGGGGCTGCCCGCTCCGGGGAAACAAGGAGGAATGGACGGACATTCTGCCCACAAAACACAGCTGCCGTATGATTCCATACACCCGAGCAAGCAATTAATTCAGAGATAAAAGGCTTCATCAACATGGCACCAAATTCTATGAACGCCCCGGCATGTACCACCATCACACACACACCCGCTGCTCGCCCTCCGTGTCCATGTCAGAGCGACAACAATTGTAAGAGAAATAAAACATTCTAAGATCTCAGCTGCCAGGAGATAAATGAATGTAATGCCACTATCCAAACCTCTGGCATTCTCACCACAGCTCAGAAAATTCGCAGATTCTTCACCTCCACAGCCCTCCCTCTCCCCCCACCCTCCCAAACAGAATCAGAAAACACATCTTACCACTGGATGAGAGAGAGGAACAGAAGTGCCCACACCATCATTTTGAGAGAAAATGCAGGATTCAAGAATGCACTGCTCCCCAGGCTTGTTGGATTTGGAGGAATCATCTCTGTTCCAGCCCCCCCNGGTAGTAGCTCTCCCTCCTCCCTACCAGGTCCCGTTAGTGGGATGAGACATTACGCCCAGCTGCGGGAATTAATATGCAGGGGGAGAGAAATTAGATCTGCACAAGCCCTTTGCAGATGTAATCAGAAAACGTCAGCTCAGGCAGCAGGCAGCTTCCAAATCTAGGGAAATAATATAATTTGGAGAAAAGGAAAAAAATAAAACTCAAACAAAAAGCAAAAATCACAGTCACGGGATAAAAACAGTCAAGGAAAGGAGCATATACACATTTACGGAACCACTGACACACATGCAAGCAAATCCAATCAAGCAACAATGAGTAAATGAGAGAGGGAAAAAAAAAAAAAAAAGGCAAGAGTAAAGCAATGGAGCTTCTGCCTGAATGCAGATTAACGCTGAGGTCAAAGTGGAAATGATGCACTCTGCTGCAGCACAGATTAACACATGCGTGGTGTCAGTCAGGGTGCTTTTTAACCTTTGATTACACATATGCAGGCAGCCTGGATTTTCATTTTGAAGCCGAGAAGGATTTGGCAGGCATAAAAAAGGAAGTTGGAAGGAAAAGCTTGCCCTATGCTGTTGAGCGTCTTCATTTTTCTAAACAGTGTGGAAATCATGATTGCAAAGGGGGGGGGAAAAGTGAAAGGTTCAATGCGGGAGCAGTAAAAGGGAGGGATGGCTGTTGCTAAGTAACTCAGGGAATGGGGAAAGCAGCATTGGTGGAATCAGGATGAATGAGGCGATTTAATGTATGATAGGATTACGGGGAATACGCAAGCTTTTTATCTCACGTCCCCCTAATAAAATGAGGCTACACAGACAGAGGAAACACTTCCTGGCCAGAGGGGAAGCACTAGAGGACTATAAAAGATGAATGTTGCCAAATTTTGGAAACAGAATCCCAAGTTGCATTGTCCAAAAATGCAATATAGCAATTATCAGTGGAGTAAAAAATTCAGGAATCTCATGATTTCCTAAAGTAAGAGCACTTCAGTCTAAAATAGGTACTTGGACTATGACGTACAATAAGACTTTTTTTACCTCCCCTATTTTTTCGGTCTAGATCAAAGTAAATATACACAAAACTAAGCCTACCTAATGACATTTTATGAACTGGGAGAATGGGAAAACTTAATCATCAGGAAGATTTTTTTCCAGTCCCAAGCTCATTTTTCTAAAACTTAAGGGATAAATAAATAATTATCCTAAAGAAAACTTAAATGAAGAGAAAGTGAAATGTTCCCAATAAAATAAAAGCATCAATATTTCCTAGTGGACTTAGTCTAGTCTGAACCAAATTTGACACAGATTCTGCTGAAACCTTCTAATACCCTGGACAATCTGTTATTTCCCAGTGTCCAAATGCAGAATGAAACTTATCTATCAGAATTAGATACAGTAGTTGGTCTCTCAGAGTCTGTAAAGACATAGATCTAGCCTTCAAGTCATCAAGTTACTTTTTTCTGTTTCCAAACACAATGCATTTAACTTTAACAATAATCAATAGGTCAATATTATGAATTGAATGAAATATGTCTTGATTCCTGGATAGTTCAATGATTATTTGGGCTAATATCTAACACAGTCACTGTATTATCAGTGTTTACAAACAAAGTAACAAGTTTCAAACCTGTTTCTTAATATTTCCAGCCAATGGTCTTATTGTTAATTAAGTTCTTCCACCAACTTGTGAAATACAGCCTCTTCAGTGACAGAAAGCTCTAAAATATTTCAAATTATCTCCCCATATCTTCTTCTGTTTTTATATATATATATACACATATATATACACATACATACATGGATATGAGTGTATATATATGTATTTATGTTCAAATATCAACATTTGCTCATCACTTCATTACCTATAAACATGACATTTCTGTGATTTTATTGCTGTAATCTCTCTCATCAGTTATCACAACATTCCTCTGAAGGATGAAAATGTGGTGCATACTTTGGTGAGGGAATCCAAATTGTTGATAGCTAAGAATTTGAACTGTGCAAATATTTGTTGTCTTGGCTACAGCAACTGCGTCTGCACGAGCATGGCATCTTTACTCTGCACTTTTTTTTTACTGAAAATTTGTTCCATTAGCAAAATCTTCTTGTCTGAAAAGAGTTCCTGGACTTCCTACAAAATTCTTATGCATTTTCATTCCTGAGGGTCAGTACATTATTCATGCTAAGAGAGGCAAGGGGTCTACAATAGAAGAAAAACCTGTGGGTGTCAACACTTGAGAGTTTTCCAGGCTTCCCATCACATAGAGGGTATGTCAAAAAGAATTAGATACTGTAATACTAATCCTTGATTGCTCAGAGTTTATTAAGGTGTAGGGACCATTGATAATATTATTCCTCTAGGTACATTATTAGCTGTACCTTCTATTCACATTGTTAATTGGGTACCAGTGGGTTTTGATAGACAAGCATAATGTGAAACAGTGTAGATTTTTCTGCATATTGAAACTTGTATCACCATATTATGATCAGTTTTTCATCCCAGAAGCATCAGCTTTAATTTTTATTTTATCTGCCTGAAATTGACATTTAGGCATTGACTTAGGTAGTGGGAATTAGGATCTTTGGCCTCTGATACAGTCAGTGTATCACACAATGACCAAGTCAGGTTTTTGAGTGCTCCTAGATAAGATCATTTCAATACTAAAATACTTGATGCCAATGCATAAAACTTATCCACCACTAATCAAGCAATACCAGTTTTGGCTCTAAGTAATTTTAAATGAAAATTTGTCCTTGCATTTCTTTTCAACCTCAGCCTTCAAGAAGGGAAAGTAAACCCATGTTTTATGCTTAATGAATTCCAATACTATTATATTATGCTGATAACCTCTGCTAGGAAAATCTTTGTTTATCTGTAGTAGATAGAACTGCCATAGAAAACAAAAATATGCCAGGCTGTTTTCTCTCTGAACACATGTTGTCTTTGAAGCACAGTGTTCTGCTTTCTATGGCCACAAGGTCAGTCAGACACTGATGTTTTAGAATTCCATCATAATAAATTATCACAAAGGATCAAATTTACATGAGGACACTGCCTAGTGTGAAATGTTTTCCTGACACCTTTTATGTGATAAACCAATCCCACATAGTCATTTGCCCCTGGGCACAAATGTAGTATCTTCACAACAAATAACTTCAAGTTTTATGAAAAAAAGTCTTATGAAGAATAATTAAACACACAAGTGATTGTTCAAAAAAGAAGCATTCTGTATTAGACTAGTATATTATGAGAATATCTTAGTAAATTTGGCAGACAGCTTGTTCGTTTACAAGGGGGTTCTCAGCTCCCATGATTTCATTATGTGTCTGTGTCCTTAAGCCCAAGGAAAACATGGCTTTTCCTTACCCTAAAATTATTTCTTTTATGTGTATCAAATATTAAATCACACGTCAGAAAGGAAAAATAAAAAGATACATGTAAAAAAACAAATGCAAAAGTGAGTTTTACAAAAGATGCAAAGATTTTACGAAAAGTGAAAAAAAGGACTCTGTCAATGTCGCTATCTTGCTAGATTGTCTTTTATCACATGTCCTATCTGGAAGTTCTTTCTGTTTCAGCTTGTTTTCCTTGTGTTGCTTTAGACAAACACAAATAAGAAAACCACCAAAAAAAAAAGTTCTAATTTCACTCTCAAATGGCACATAATGTGGGTTGAGATAACTGCTTTATATGGGTCATGTTAAGGATGCTTTCTTAAAGGCATAAGACGGAAACATCTCGGTAGTTAGATTCTCTAATTATGCTTATGAGACTATTTATTACATATCAAGTAATGTTTTGATGCTTATAAAAATACATTAACAGTTTCAAATTATTCTTATTCTGAAATAAAATATCCTAGTTATAAATAAAAATACTTTTGAACTGCATGAATCCACATATTTTTAAAAATAGCTTTTATAAAGCTACATATAAATATATATTTTATAATAGTAGTTATAACACTGATAACATTTTACTTTCTTCCAAGATTCTCCTAGCATATTCTAGCCCTGGGTAAATATCTTAATACTGAATTCCTGAGGAAAATAGCATCCAATTTGATATAATATTTGATTTGATATAATTTCTCTTTTTTTTCCCATAGCCTGTCTTCTAACACATTTTCTGTTCATCAATAAGTGTATAAATGTATATTAAAACATGGAAAAACTAAAAATTAATCTTGGAATACTTTTAGGAGAAAGGTAGGTCATGGTTTTATACATTTATTACTGTACATATGTGTTCATGGTTGTGCATGGGAGGATTTCATTTAGAATACTCAGACACCTAGTTCTCTTTTAATCCATGTGCTCAAAATACAGTGAGTCTGTGAAAGAGGGTTTGGAGGTGGGCTGAACAAAAACTGCACTAGATAACTGCTAGACTAAAATCATAGTTTAGAGATGATTATTGACTTCCTAATCAACATGAAATCTGGACCTTTTAAACAGCTTTGTAAACCAAGTCCAACATCATTATTGCATCTGCACATATATATATATTCATGTCAGTACTAAGTAGATGAACTCAAAAGTATAGCGCACAGTGTATCCAAATATAGATCTATTTTGCCAAATGTAACCTAAATATAACTATTTGTTACACTATTAAATAAAAGTCCCATCTTAATATTGAATCTCACTGCTACTTTTCCCTGGTAAATATTAGATGGAGTCAGAAATATTGTCTATCATTGTGTAGAATATGGATGCCACAGAATTTCAAAGTAGGACTCTAAGTTATATTTAATTATTTAACTGAAAAAGTACTGTTTAAGCATTGTTTCAGTCCTGTTTATTTAGAAGTAAGAGAATTCACTTAAACTGTCAGAATAAAATAAAAAAAAAGACTAAATAGGTAATTCTTTCAAGAAACCCTTCAAACTGAAGCCACCTTCTTAGAGGATTCAACCTACTGCATTTTTTTAAAAAGCCAAAATCTTGGGCTGCTTGGAAAATTATTTATTAGAGAATTATTTTTAAGTTTAGTGATTAAAATTGAGAAGTGTTTCCTAAGACAGGCATACAGTGGTATTTCAGGATTTAATGCAAAGTGAGTATTTTTACAGATCGATATTAACTTAATCTGTATCACCAGGTTTCTCTTCAAAGCATCACTTTCCAAGTATTTGACATAAAAGAAAAAGTTCTGGTAGCCTAAATACAACCAAAATACAACCCCAAAATACTCTGTTTGCTTATGTGCTTTGATCTTGTGCTAAAACAGTAAAGAAAACAAGTTGTTGGCTAAGACCTCTCTCACTGTGCTTAAATTTACAAGCTCCTGCCAGGAACAGACTTACCAAATGCTATTTTGTGCTGTAAACATCTAAGATTCAATTACCATAAAACTCTGAGCAGACTGCATTCCCCATCTCCCTGCTGACCTGATTAAGCTTCCTTGCCCTGTAACATTACCTTGAGGGCCTAGTTCCTTTACACTAAATTCTTATGTGAAGAAATCACTATGCTAAGGTACTTTCTGAGGAATATATTAATGTTTTCTGAAAGATTTTAGTAATGCCTAGGAGAAGTTTCTGCTTCACAAGAATTTCGAAGAAGCACAATTTTGAGGAGTCATTTATTAATATGTATTCGTATATATCAGTCTCATGTACAGAATTTCACACAGTTTATACTAAGAGCTTAGATCCCAGCCCTGTGTTCAAACTATAGCTTCCTCCCCATACTTGCCTTGTGCTGAATCTCTAAGTTTAGAACCACTTTGAAACCATTCCAGGAAGGCAGACTCTGCTTCCTGTACTCAGCCGAAGGGGAAAGGAGAATGCTGGAGTTGTCCACCTCTCACTCCTGGGGTTGAGAGTGGGTTGGCAATGCTGGGCTCGTTTATGGGGTGATGACAGAATCTCTACACGAAGGTACAAGGGAACCCTGTTCACATAATATGCACTGTCAGTGGGACAAGTTGAGTTTCCATTGTTCATAAATATGATTATTACCAGTGACCATTCCACATACTTGCACCTTGTTTTGGATATTTACCTGCATGTAACTTGTAACTGTATATATTGTCTACTTTGCAATGAGAGAGGAAGAAATACCATGTGTACAGTCAGCACTGAATACCAAAGGGAAAGACACTTTAGAAATTTTGAAAGGGTACTTTTCAATAACTGTGTTCTAGTACTTGAATATATGTGTACTGGAAGGAAATTAAACAGGTCTTCAACTCAGCTATGAAACAGCATATTTCATGGACCAATATGCTTGCAAATATAATTTTATCAGTATATACTCACATTTGACAGGATTAATGTGTTCTGTAAATGATATGCTTTTGTTCTAAAGCATTGTATATATAATTTTTCTTATTTACTACTACAAAGAAATAGAGCTCTATAGGCTGCTAAATCTGTTTATTTAAACTGTGCACATCCACATGAAGAATGAAAATTCTCATAGACCAGGAAAACATGGTTCATTCACTTATTATTTTTTCCCAATATATAATGCAGCAAGAGCATCAGAATCAGATGCTTGGTTTCTGCCTGAGAAAAATAGTTTGGCTATCTTAAGAGAGTGATTACTTCTTCCTAAAAGAAGTGTTTTATCAGTTTTTCCAGAAATAGGTATATTTTGTTCAGAAAAGTAGTCTAAAAATCCTGTCAAGAGGCCAATTTTCAAGCAGTTTGAAATGCATGCTTAGGATAAGGCCGATGCTCAAAGCTCACAAACTTTGATGAGAATTAAAAGCATATGTAATTGCTGCCTGAGCCCAAGGCTTTGCACAAGAATGTGCAACCTTCTTTTTCATTAATGCAAGAAAAGGCCACTACTTGACAGAAGACTTAAGCCTCAGAATGTCACTTTTCACAGTTGTAATCTCTGTATCTTCAGTAAAGATATTTCTGATTTTCTCTCTTACCAAGGAAGTGAGATCTAAAAGTAAAAAAGGTGAGATTTGACAATATAAATCATGAATTTGTTCAGCAGTGAATATTTTAAGATACCAGTCTCCAAGGCCTGTGTGATAGCAGACACTCAGGGATGCCACTCCTTCTATCAGACCCAGCATCACTGGCCTAGTTGTTATCTCTTTTGTATAGAAAATCTGATTTGACATACATTGTAGGTCTGGCATTTTGCTTAGTGTTCACTAACACAGAGCCAAAAGCTCTGTATTTCCAGGCCAGATTTGGTATTTCTTTCAGAGTGTTTACATAATATTAAGATATATTTCGACGTGTCATTATCACCTATGATTGCAATATTCAAAGTCTATTTCCAGCAGCAAGCTAGTATCTCCTCCCAAAGTAAATGTGAGGAAAAACTTCCTGCCATTAGTGTAGGACCACGCTGGGAGACAAATATGGTTTCATATAGGTTGAGTGGAGCAGGAATGGCTACATCAGGAATGGATCCAAGCTGCTGAGGTCTGTGAAAGCCTTACCTCTAGCCCTGCCAAGAGAATGTAATGTCCATTCTGTATAACCATTGCAAATGATTTTCTAATCTTCCTCCAATAAAGAGGAAGTAATGGAAGCAAAAGGCCATAAAGAATGTTTTCTTCATGCAGAAAGGAGGCAGCCCATTCTCTCTGTTTAAGAAAGAAGAAAAAACAGAAAAAAAAATCTATGCTAACTCATTGTATTAATTCTGCAAGTATAGTTTTCAATACAGTTGAAAACAGTATAGTTTTCAATACAGTAATCAACACCTCTTTTTCATGCCTGCATTTGAGCTGTAAGTTCCGTTTATTTTGGTTTAATCATTTAACTTAAAGCTGAAGAAGAAATCTTATAGTTTGGCCAGATTTCTGTTCAGGGTAAGCTCTTTTGATCTTTCAGCATTCGGTAAAATCACTTTCTATGCAGTGGATGCAAATGTGCTTTGGGAGTGATACCTGACAACAGTTCATGTGTGGTAGCAGGAGGACATTTTTAGACTCTGGACTTCTGATGCCATGCTACAACATTCTTATGGACAAACTAAGGATATATGATCTAGTTCTAGAAATTTCTCCTCAATAATTTTCAGTGGTTTGCTTTTCAGTGCAGTTGGGTACTGAATAGGATTATTCTTTTTAGTACTAAATATATTAAATAATAATCTAGATGGTAGTATGAATAATATCCTTACTATATTCAGTAAGGATGCCAAGCCACAGGCAGGAGGGTGTTGGGAATAGGATTAGACCTTAAAAATAAAAGCAGATCTGAAAAAAAAAAAAAAGATGGATTTCAGAACATTCAGAAAGAATGGCCAGACATCTTGAAAACTGTTGTCAAAGGAAACATGAGATAAGGGGGTAAATGCAGTTTTGTCTGAGAGGAATTATGTCAAGTTTTCAAATACGTGCAGGTGTAATAAGGCATGAATAGCTGGTGTTTTTGCTTTGTAGGATGTTAGAGATTTATCACAGCTTCTTAGATTAATTATCTTGGGATAAGTCAAAAAAAAAAATTACCTACGACAGGAATCCCAGAGCACTGGAACTGTTTTCTGAGGTCCCTTCAGTGTTGCTTTCTATGACTAATAGGTAAATGCTCTGTATAAGCTAAATAATGGGATGAAATTAAACAGAGAATTGTTCAGTTAAGCTTTTAAACAAAAAAAGAAAAAAGGCAGCCTCAGCCTCATTCACATATTTTTTAATCTGAAATAACTAATGGAAATTAATTCATTTAATAGGCTGAAGGACAATGACAGCTTCTGTTGCCACAAAAATAAAGGTATACAAATTTCATTATTTAGATGAGAAACAAAAATGTGTATTGCTTGCAAGATCAAAAGAAAATGGAAGAGAGAAAAGTGATTTCCAAGGATGTTATATAAAGTTCATAGTCTCTTTCCATCTCTGTCTCTTAAGTTTTGTGACATGGAAGTTCACTACTAAGCAATGACATTCAGGAAAACATTCCTAAGAATAACCTGAACCTTGTTACTTTTCATGTTATTTGATCTTATATAACTTACAACATGCTCAGAACAGCAACTGCATTGAAAATCTCTTCACTGCTTGGACTACAAGAGACATGTCTTTTATTCTAGACATTTATTTTAGACATGGCCATATACTCACAACAACAAAAAATGAATCTAAATCATTCCTTGTCCTCTGAAATGTAGATTGTGTGATGATCTCAGTTGCAGACCAGTTCCTAGCTTTTGCCTCTGTTAACATACTTCTGTTTCAATGTTTCTCTATGGTTTTAAACTTTCAAGAATCCTATTGCCCCAAAATAAACACAAAATCTCTCTAAAATCCTATCATAGAGAAATGTAACTTATCGCCAGGCTGAAGCCTGAGGCCTGGGTACATTGTTGGGATGTACATAGGGAATCATACAGGGACTAAGGGACTGCATGAGATCTCTCATCCAGCTCCTACTACAAAGAGGTGCCAGTGCTGATTGAACTTAAACCACACCTTGCTGTTCAGGTCTAGAAAAGCATCAAGGTTAGGTATTTCACAGCTTCTCTGCACAATTCATTCTGATCTTCAACTGTGCTCACAGTGAATCATTTGTTCTCCCCCTTTGATTAATGACCCTTATCTCTGGCACTGCCTTCTGACCCCCATCCATGAAGATCCCAGGGACCTGCTCCATGTGCAGCCACTTCCATGGTCCTCTGGGGGCTCACTTATGTTTATCAGTTGAATAACTGTATAATTTCTTGTCTTGAGGCCCCCAAAAAGGACACAATGCTCCAGATGTGGTCTGCTGAAGGCCAGGTAAAGGTGAGTGATGACCTTCTCAAGTTTGCCTTCATCCTTGCCATGACTCCTGTTTCCCTGCAAGTCAGTCCCCAGAACTATTTTGGGGAGGGATTAGTCCATCCCATATGCAGTACTTTATAGCTATTTTTCCTGAATTTTGTGGTATTCCTTCAGCCAAACGAAGCCTCTTTAAATGGCAGCCCTGCTCACAAGCACATTGACACCATTCCCCAGCTGCTGTCATCACAAACTTGACAGGGCCGCATCCAGTTTCCTTTAGTGCACAATTTTATAAACAACAAAATGCAAAATCTAAAGGCTCTAACTAAACTAGATTGATAATAACTATGCTAATTTTTCTATTACACTAAAAAATTAAAATTAAAAAATTACTGTAAAGTACCATCACTGGGAGCTTCCCAGGAATATACTTTAATTTATCTGTCTGTGCCTGCTTTGAATGCTACCTCTTTGTGCATCTTCTCATGGAAAAATAATTTAAAATAATTAATCTTAAATGCCTTTGTGTTCAAAGGATGCTCATTTAGTTTCCTGGTTCTTTTACACGAAGGCTTTATTATCAGAGGGGCTGTTTGTAGCAGGGCATATCACCCCTCTCCCACCACAGGTGTCCAGTGCAGATAGGAGAGACAACCCAGGTGGGCAAGGCCTAGCAAGTATCCTCTCCTGGTGCCAGAAGGTCTGCCAGCTTAACAGATGTGGGAAGAGATAAACAAACATAGGTGACCAAGAGGCCTGTTTTTACACAATAAAAGTACTACAGTTTAACACAATAGCAGAAGTCTCTTACACATTCCTTGGGAATGTGTGAGAAGATTTCTCCTTGAAGCTTGGATTCAACTTCAGGCCTACTTTTCCGGTAATTGAGAGAAAGGATTTTTCAGTGTGTGCCCCTTCAAAAATTGGTAGTAAGAAACATTGGATCTTAAGTTATACTATTTCTTGGCTAGCTGTAAATTTAATGGTACCTTTAACTCCGTGCGTATTAGACTAGCATCCCTTTTTGTCTTATTCCTGTGTAGTAATAGTCTGCTTGAAGTCTTATGTCTACTAGTTTTGTGTCTATTAATAAATAATTCATTTTATAATAGACTGAATTAGCCGTTATTAAAGAACTTGTGAATAAGAGTGGATCTTGGAGTGCTTGATGTGTTATTCATCAGAGTTTATGTTATAGGAATACAGAGAGGTGTGGTGAATATTACATGTTTAGAATCAAAACTGAAATTTCACAGACTTCAGAGGAGATATTGGGAATCAAAAATTCAGAATTTTATCTTGTTTTAAAGCTGATTATTGAGAGAGGTGGTCAGTAGC
>VYZQ01037767.1:2674-24352 GCA_013400655.1 Mystacornis crossleyi
GGGATCAAGAAGTATAACGTGTGAATGTAATCCCTGTTGAGTTTCCATTTTTCTACAACTTTAGTATTTATTAGGAGCTCTTTCTTTAAGCCAGAAATTTACATAATAACTTTCATGAATTAAAAAACCCTCTCTGGTGAATCCTGAAGTACTTCCACTTTCTTTTCCTTCCAGAATAATTCAGGACAAACTGGTGCAGAGTAGAACTTACAAATTTACCAAGATGTTTTGTTGTTATCATTGTTATCACTCTTTTCCTCCACAAAAAGCAAGAAATTGATCATTTTTTTCTGGGTGAGAAGCCACTTAGTCAGGATGGATCCCCTGAACTGCAGTCTTCGGTCAATCCAATAGAAACTGGATGTTACATAAACCAGTTTTCTACTAAACCACATGACTCAAGAATAATTCTGCCGCACGTGTCCTCGTGTTGGTAAGAAAAATATTATTTATGGCTTGTTTACTGAATAACAACAGCTAAAATCATAACATCCTGAAAGAAATGGAACAGGCATTTCTCACAAGAATTTATTTACCTTTTGGACAGTAGTCATCTATATGTAATTGAAACAGCAAAGCACTGTAGGTGGAGGAGTGGAGAAGGGCAGAGAGGATCCTCAAGTGTCTATACAGTTCTCTTATCAACCTTAGAGGCATGTTATTCAGTTCTGTATTTCTTTTGATCTGATGTCCTGGCATAATTTCTTAAAAACTCTCAGGTTATGAAGGAGGTCATCTTGATCCATTCTTTCGATTCTGTCCTCCTTGTTTTCTTTCTTGCTATCTATCCTTTAATTAAAAACTCTTCTTTATTTTGCAAGTCTTCTAGTAACTGTGAAACAGAAAAAATTCATTACTACTGAGAAGTTCTAATTGACTTACATTCAAAGGTTTGACCTACACAAATCCTCTCCTTTTTCTCCAAATAACTGAGCTCTACTTTCTGTAATCTTCCTGTCTTCTCATGCTTGAACTGCACCATGCAAGATCCATTTCCATCTCAATACATATATGGCAATTCCATATTTTACATACCTTTGAAGCTTATATTAAAGCTGATTACTTATCCATTTGTCTGAAACCCCTTTGACTGCCGTAAGTAACTCAAACTCCAGTTATTCGCATATGTCCAAGCACGTATGTTAGGAAAGACACAACCTACCTGCTCTTTCTTCCCAGAAGACAGAGCAAGGGAGACCCTTTTCCCCCCTCCCTTGAAATAAGATTACTTAGAATAACATTAGGACCTTGGCCACACCCATGCAGCTCCAGGCTCCACCCCCATGGTTACTGCAAAAAATTAACCCTGTTCTTGACTGAAACCAGGCCGCAGGGTAATAATGATCAAATATGATCAGGTTAGTAATGATCAAATAAAAACCAAAAACTCATATCCCAGGTCCAGCATGGATGGAAGTAGTTAAGAAAAAGCAATTCTTTCTGTTATGGAAATCAATATAAAGAATCCTTACAGTAGAGATGAATACATTAGATTTGCTTTCAAAGAAGCTAAAAGCATGCAAAGACAAGTTAAAAAATTATCTTTGTTGTAGCATCCAGAATGCATCAAAATACAACATGACTCTCATATTCCTGTCAACAAATTTGTACTGAGGCTGTGGCCTACAAAGTATAAGGGGTTTGGGGATTTGTCTTGCTTTCAGAAAAAAAGCTGTTTAAGTAGGAAAGGCTCACCTATCCACTAATAGATAAGGCACTGGACATCTCACACCCCTCACGTATTATTTAAACAAAGGTCTTTCTGTCCTATAAAGACATTCTAGAAATATCTTTCATGACAGTACTTGTATCTCATCATTTCCCGTACAAATGTTCTTCATTTCAAAAATTAAGCTATCTTCAAATGCATACTCAGCTAGCTGTTAATTAGGTTAAGTTTCCCCCAAGTTTCTTTTGTGCTATATTAGTATATTCATAAGGTAATTGTATTAAATTCAAACAAGCTGATTTTTAAAATTCCTTGGAAAAATATTGTTTGGTAAGTCTCACTGTTGTATGTTTATTCGATCTGTGCAAAAACCTTTTTTTTTAAGAGCATGTCAGTAGAGGAAAAAATTCTTGAGAAACAGACAACCAGAAAAGCTTTGTCCATTTTACAGAAGACAAGGATGATAAGTAAGGAATTGTGAATTGGGAAGCCAAAAATCTCCATTCCTTTGAACCAAAAATAAGATTGACATATTTCTTTAGAATGCTTAGAACATTCAATTCATATGTGAACTTGAAGATTAACCCTGAATGATGTTACTCAGTTCTGCAAATGAAGGACAAGTAAACATCAAGGCTCCCTTTATCTTCTCAGACACCAAATCTCCTCAGCTTTTCCATTTAATACTGTTTCAGAAGGGCCTATAAGTGAACAATTAAATTGTAGAAAATTTGGTATACCTGTATTTTGATAGCAGCATTATAACTGCAGCTGCACAATACTTCATCCTTTCTGCTTAGATTTTCCAGCTTCTTGTCCTATTTTATTAAACTCTCTCCATATTAGTCAAGTGAATATGACTGAAGAGGTAAATATAGTTGTTCATGCTAACATGCAAACTAAGGAAGATTGTGGCCTAGAATAACTGAGTTCATGTAGTTCTTGCAATTTTGTAATTCAGGTGTGTACAGTATCTAGAAAACAGACATATAGTAGCCCTCCACAGATCTTCTTTCTAACAATAAGTTACCTTTCTATAACTACATAAAAAATGTGCTCAATAACTGAGATGAAACCACAGAAAAATTTGGCATTCTTTTTGTGTGATTTAGTTATATGGATTATGATATTCATCCTTCCTTTCACACTACAGTTTCTATTTATTCAATATGTATGTCTTGAATGGAAATACAGAAGAGGAAGAAAGAAAAGAACGAAGAAAAAAAGAAAAGAATGAGGAAGGTGTAAGACCTGAACAGCATCCAAAAAATCATGTTCTAATTTGCCAGAGGCCTAAGTTTAGGTCTACCAGGGACCTTTCTTGTTTTGGTTTTTATCAGTAGTTTTGGATTTTGCTTTTTGCTGTGAGTTGTTTGGGTTTTTTCCTTTGTTATACAGGTATGGGTTCTTTAGGAGTAATTCTAGATTTCCAAGCCATACATGGTACTCTCTCTTTTTTCTGTCATCCCATACCTTGGCTACCCATGTATATACGTTATAATTAGAGGATGTCTTTCTTGACCCAGCAGATGCCATTACCATTGAGAAACTATGTGAAGTACCATCAAGAGCCAGCAGATATAAATTCCCACTGAGCTCAGCCTGGCTTTGATTCCCAGTATTTCCCTGACCTTCCTTTTACCAGCATCTTGTCTGTCAGATTTTTCCATTATTTATACACTTTGAAGATGAAATACCTGTCTTAGATTTGAATGTATGTCTTGGTTTGAAAGACAGGTGTCTGCTAAGGAAGGCAGGAGCCTCCCTTGGAATGGAAAAATGCAACCCCCTTCCCTCTGAATTATTATAATTTTTAAATTAAGGGGCTTTCAGGCAAAGATATGGGGAATAGGAAAAACAGTTCTTTTACTAAAATGTGTATATATATATAAAACAGAGCAACAATACAGAAACACAGGTTTAAGATGGTATTGGCATCTNGTTCTCTTTGAAGTGGTTCTGTTGAAAACGGTGATCTTTTAGAAAAGGTCTGGTCCTCCTCAGGAAGTCCATTGGTGGCTGTGTAGTTCCTGTCCTCTGGGAATCCAGTGGGAAAGGCTGCTCCTCTGGGAATCCAGTGGAAGAGGCTCTCCCGTGCTGCTCCAAAACCCCAGACTTTATCCAGGTGGGAATGCCTGACTCCTTCCCCCTGGGCGGAGCCTCTCACAATGGGATGGTGAGTCATAGGGCAAGGCACTGATGGGGCCCCTTAACAGGAGATAGCCCAGGAGCGAGTTATCCATGAGTCATGCACAAAGCATTGATGGGCACATTAACAGAAGATAGTCCAGAGGGAAGAGGCAGGGAACTGCTAAAAATGGTAATAGAGTACACTGTAACCCAGGACAATGTAGAGGGATCAAACTGTACAACCAGGATTGCAGCCAGACCACTTGCAAGTCAGGCTGGGACTTAACATAAAACTAAGTCATCCTCTTGAAGTTGAGCAAAAATGTCCAGCAAAAGTAATGAGAGTAGACTGCATCAATAGATATTTCCCTAAGAACTGACTTTGAAAAGAAAAGAGGAAGATTGCCTTTCTTGTTTGCCTTCTTTTAAAAAGCTTTCCTGAGAAGAGTGGCAAGAAAATGTCACAGAAGGGAAAAAGGAAGGATGAAAGTTGCTGCTGCAGCTGCTACAAGAGTGTCAGGACCGCCAGTTTCAGCTGGAGTGACAGAATGAGACCTGGTAAACAAAGAGGCAATGCTGGTGGGTAAATCCCCAGCAAGGTTAGGTGGTGTATATCCTCTCTAAGGACTTGTAGGTGTCTCCATGTTTTCTTCTTTTTACGTCTGAGTTTGTCTGCAAAGCTCTGAATCTTAGGAGGATTTAGCAATGATTAATGTAAAGATACATGCCTCTAGGCAAAATGCAAACCAAAAAATTTGCAGCTTAAACAACATTGTAGTGTTCATATAGTTAAATTCTTTATTTAGAGATAAGCATGGATTTTTTTGAACAGATTTAAATTAATTTTGATATAGTCTATAAACTTCTTAACTATAGAATAATTTGTGTTCAGGAAGAAAACTTTATATAACAGGTTGAGACAATTTACTGAAGTAGGGTATGAAAGAAATTAATTATATTGGGATATTCGGAATGAAAACAATATACAGAAATATTCTTACTGAAAAAAATAATTAGGCACATCTTTAACTGAGACAACAGCTGATACAAAAAAAGTTGACTGACCAAAAAATGGTGAAAAAATTATTTTATATTTTACTCTTATGAGTTAATAACACAATAGCTCAGCAATAGAATTCGCTTGATGTACATGCACCTAGTCACTCACAAGAATTTCTCAACTCTTATATCACAGACTTCTGTTTCTGATTAATTTAAGTGAATACAGATAGATAAATCTAGACCTTAAAGGTGTAGCAGCAGAAAAAAATCTAATACATACTGTTGATTTTTCTTTTTATGGTTTACAGTACCAAAGAAATGTCTGACATATAAATAATCAATATGCTTGATTGGCAGACAGAGCTCCCTGTAGTATGCCAGAAACATATTTGTTGTCCCTATGGTCTAAGATTGTGCATTTAGATTTCTGATGTAGCAGAAAGAGGCATACATTTCAATGCTGCTTAAATCACAAATCAAACAGACTGTACAAATCAAAAGGCTCATGTGAATGCTGCTTGCATTGCTTTGCTTTGCTCCCCAGAAAACAAGGACTAAGTTGTAATTAAAATGCCTATTCCTCTTAGTCTTGTTTCAGGAGGCTGTATAAGAAATAAGGAAAAGTAAAAACATTTTGACATGCAGGGATGGTGGTCAAAGAGATATGTGATGTACATATATAAGAAGTCCTAAGTTTCCTCTGTAGGCTTATTTTTCAGGGTTGTGAAATCTTCAGTTTGGTCTTAAAATCCCACTTAGAAACAACTTGAATTTTGTGCTTAGTTCTTAACTGAAAGTTTGTAAGAAGTTCTATTCAACTGCAAAACTTGCAAGTGTTCCCTAAATCCTCATGTTTCCAAAAAAAATATGATGGTGATGATTGAGGTTTTTTAGTTTTTAATTTTTTTTTTTTTTTTTACTTGTTGACTATCATTAAAAAATCTGCTGGTGTTATAAAGCTTGCCACATTTTCTTTTGCCTTTGTCTTCCAAAAGAAAGCTTAACTTAATCTCTGCTGGAACACCCACACCTTGGCATAACAGTGACAACTACTCCAACTCTGAGATGGAGCAGGGAGCAGCTCACGGAAGGGAAGCCTTCTCAGAAAGAGGTTAGCTGCAGTGAATTTGAATTTATTAATTTAAATGTCCAATTAGTATTAAAAATCACAGATTAACTAACTTCTCTCATCACCATAAAAATGACATGAGAAGTGTCAGTTTGTAAAAATCAGCAGGAACCAAGCCTTTAAGGTTTTCAAGGTTTCTGTGTTGCAATCCTAAGAGGAGCAGAAGCTAATAATTTTGACATAACATACTTCTGAAGAGTGAAAGAAGATTTCAAAATTATGCAAAATATTTTCACAAAGTAAGAAAAAATAATCTTTTACTTGATGCTCATGCTAGAAAGCCCTCCTTCAGGAAAGGAAAACACTGTCTAATGGTAATGGTTTAACTGTCCTGTCCCTCTCGTTGTAGCCCTGTTGCCTAATCAGCCAAGTTTCTCTTTAACTAACAAAATATTATTCTGCATATTCCAGTACCAAGTCCTACATTTGTATATGGTTTCACTCATTCTCTGTCTGAAATGCATATAAATCAAAAGTGGCTCTTTTTTCTCTTCACACCACTTTTTTTTAAATTTTAAATGCACAATTTGATACAATTCATGACAGGAGGAATTGTTAAAAATTCTGATTTGAAATGTCTTCAACTAAAACATGAGCAAAATTGTAGTGGATGCATAAAATACTTTAAAATAATATTTAAAATAGACATTATTTTGCTTTTATTTGGCAGCTTTTTTTTTTTCTGTGACAAATTTTAATAGACTAAAAGTTTTGTAAATTATTCTTTTCAAAAAGTACATGCACATGTACATAATGAAACTCCATTCCGGATTTACTTTAAAATGGCATTCCTTAAAAAAATGTTTAGAGTGTTGCAGAAAAGAAACAGATTTTGTTGGGTTCCTTTCCCCCTCTTTTATCAATTTGGATAAGTTACTTACAATGTTATTGAACCGAGAACTTATATCTCTTCTGGGAAGAGCCAGATTGCTCATTAATTAAAAAAAAAGCAAAAACAAAACCCCAAACTAAATAACTAAATAAATTAATATGTAAATATTCATTTTTCCATTTCATCCTTTATTAAAATGACATGATAAGCAATCCAGGTTAACATAACAATCATGCTGAAAACCACATACTATATATCTTGATTACTCAGATTACAATTACCATTATGTTTAGCTGATGTGTCTAGAGCAGATGTTTCCAAATGTGCTTCACTCACTGTACTCCTTTTTCATTTTCACTTTCCTCTCCCCACATGTACAAGGGTGCTGCAAGGCTGAATGTCTGCTTAGAAAATTAGTATTATATGAGAAAGTCTGTGAAGGAATGACACAATGGCACGAGTTATACAGTACTAAATATACAAGTATTTCAGCACAAAATGCTGAACTACTGGTGACAAGTTTTGCAAGAACCAGTTTCATTCTTTAAAGTAAGCATAAAGTAAAATCAAATTCAAGAGTTTCAGCCTGGCAGTATGTGTTAAAAATATGAGCTTCAGAGTAGCATCCATGTCCAATAATATGAGCCCATGTTCATGGCATAGAGAATGCAATTGTGTGAAAGATGTAAGCCATGCTACTGTGTTGCTGTGTGGTTCAGCAACCCTTTCCAGAGACAGATTATGCCCATGGAAATAATCAGGGAAGCCATATTTGATAGATGTTCATGGATGTTCTTTATTGTTCCTCCCAGCCTCATGGCATGGGGGCCAGGACCAGACTGACTGCCCCTGGGAAAACCCCCAGTATTCCCGGGCAGAGGAACATGAAAAGGCCAATGGGGACAGGATCTGGGAACACGTGACCAGGGAGCAGGGGGAGGGAAAACCCTGTGCCCTGCCATGCATCCACCCCAGGGCCCCCTCCCCACCTAGGGGAAGCAGAGGGGGCACCCTCTCACTATTGGTCTTGGCTCTTTGTCTGATAAGAAGTTTTATGATCTGACCACAATTTACACAGGAAGGTCAAAGATTTGTCAACTAGACATGCCACTGATGCTGGCTGAAGAGAACAGACTTCATGGTGATAGAGATCTCCAGTATGTTACCATGGCCTTTTTCTGCAAGGAAAACTGAATTCTTAATAACCAAAGTAAATAAATGTTCTTCAGCTAAATTAACTGTTTCAGGCCATCATGTGGGGGGGGGGAAAAAAAAAAAAAGTTTGAAAGTTCCTCACTGTGAAACAAAACCACATTGAAGAAGACTGGATTTCGGAAAGAACCAGAATCACAGAATCATTTAGATTGGAAAAGACCTCTGAGACCATCAAGTCCCCCATCCCTGACCCACCACCACCTTGTCAAGTAGACCATGGCACTGAGTGCCACATCCAGCCATTTCTTTAACACTTCCAGGGACGGTGACTCCACCACCTCTCTGGGCAGTCCGTTCCAATGTTTAGAAACCCTCTCCATGTAGAAATTCTTTCTGATGTCCATCCTGAATGTCCCCTTGTGTAGGCTGAGGCTATGTTTTCTTGTCCCGTTGCTGCTTGCTTAGGAGAAGAAACCAAACCCCACCTGGCCTCACCTGCCCTTCAGAGAGATGCAGAGAGCAGTAAGGTCACCCTGGTGCCTCTGTCAGGGTAAAAAACCACAGCTCTCTCAGCCATTCCTTGTATGATTCATCCTCCAGACCCTTCACAAGCTTTGTTGCCCTTCTCTGGACACTCTCCAGCCCCTCAATGCTGTTCTTGTAGTGCCCAGAACTGAATACAGCACTCGAGGTGCAGCCTCACCAGTGCAAATAGTTATTGTAGTTATTACTGTTACAAACACAGCAGCAGAAATGAGTGTAAATACCACATTATAGACAGAGCACTGCCAACAGCTCTTATTAGGGCTGCACTCAGAATTGTATTGAAAATTAAATGTTTTTGCTTACTCAGTGTTTTTTGACGCATTCATTCATCAGTCTACTCTCTTTTTCCGGCAGAACAAAGACAAAATCTACTACTGTGAAAGTGTCCTCAAGAAAACTTTTCTCAAAGGAGTTCACTTTTCTCTTAGAAAAATGATTGTGCCCCATTTTTATAAACCTCAGCATAAAAATAAGTAAGATGACTGAAATTTCAAGGGAATGCTTAAGAAGCAAATTTCACTGTGGATATTCATTTTGTGCTTGGTGAAATTTAAGAGATTTAAGTATGTGTTTCACGTATTTTTATTGAATGAATTTTTTAACATGAATAGAGAATACCTGCACTTGGGAATGGGAATTAAAAAAAAGAAAAAAGAAAGAAAAGGGAAGTTTCCTAAGCTTCTCTCTCAAGACTTCTTCCAAAGTGGAAAATTATTTTCTAAGGAAAGCAGTGAAGTGTTTGTATGTTCCTCCAATGTGTTAAAGCCAAAGGCAGCAACAAATACAAATCAAATAGAAGTCCTTGAAAATATGTCCTTTTTCTTTATTGCTCACCAGAAATTGATTGCTCTACCAGCTATATATGACAAGGTTGGTAACTACAAACGTATTTAGATTTGATTATTTACAGAGTCTATAAAGAATAGGACAACTGTTGACAGGATTGATCCAGTTCAAAACAAATTCCAACGCCAAAATGAAGTAAATCAAAGGCAGACATAACATTGCATAATTTTTTAGAACTGGCACCATTTTACTCAAAAATCTCATACATTTGCAACATGATTTGTGGATTTGTAAATATTTTAAATATATATCTAATAACTGTACACATACTACATTGACTAGATCTAAAACATTTAGCCGTGTCTTTCAGACTCCACATATACTTTTTCTTTGCATATTTTGTAATTTTAAGACATTTCTATAGATTTTACTAAAATAACTAATAAGATTTTGTATATCTGCCTGCAGAAAATATTAAAGGATGCAAGGCCCAGCACCCCTACCACTTATTCTGATAGAAAGAATGTATGCTCACTGACTTAGGTGAAATTGCAAATAATTTTCACTGACATCTGTTTTACTAAAATCTGTTTCTATTTACAAAAAAGTATTATTTGTCTGTGCCAGCTATGTTGTCAGGGCTACAAAGTGCATTTTTCCTCTGAGAAAACTTGTAATTACTGGCACGTTGATTTAATTAATTAAAATTTTAAGTTTAATTTAATCTGTGTTTTAGTATTTTCAGTAGGCACAAAGTTAAAAATGTATGTTAGCTTCTGGGGAAACAGACTATTTTTTTAATCTTTCAAATTTTGTTCTTCTGATTAATGTTAATTGAGAAAACTACTCATGCACTTTTAATTTCTGCTTATTATATGGCCAAATTGTTTAGAGACAAAAAAATGTACATGTTTACCTATTCTATTCTTCCATCATTTGATTTGGTTTTTTAATTTTTGTAGTTTGTTTGCAGCACCATACAACTATGAAAAATATACAAAAGTAAATTAAAGCTATATTGAAAACAATTATTCTTAGGACATTCTTTGGATAAAAATAAATTACCTGTGAAATTAGGTAAAGTATGATTACTATTGCTGTGAAAAAAACTTTTCAGCCTTTCTCAATAGTGCAAGGGGTTTTGGTTGTTTTTTTTTTAATGCTAAAGTGCATGAGTGAGCATAGACAGCATATTTTGAAGTAGAAAACCATTACTTGTAATATCTGCAGAACAGAAGATATTACTGATGTAAAAAAGTCACCTGACATTTTAATAATAATGCCTTATGACACAGTGCATGTCAAACAATACAATTCATCATCTCAGGGAGAAAGTTGCCTTTCTACATATTGTCAACAGCATGATTACTTCAAGAAACAACCAACTTCCATCTAAAAGTAACTATAGTAAGTCCCATTAATATAATAATATAACAAAGAGTAATTTCTTCCCAAGGAAAAGTAAGAAATGTTAAACGTTCAACCATTTGTACAAATATAAATATTTTTATCCTTCTATGTATATTTAGCATTGGAATAACACAAATTCAAAACAATTCTGTGTTTGCAGAGTCCAACATATTTCTACAGTCAGTAAAAGCTTTGTGCTAGCATAGAAGTGAATTTATATCTTATTGATACAATTTCTGTTGCAAAAATGGAATAACTTGCAGTGTGGAGTGAAAATTAATTTGCACCTCAGCAGATGCAAGTGAAGACAAAATTACCCATCTGCCAAGTAAGAAATCGCTTTAAAACAGATCTTTAAAACCGAATGAAAAATGTTAGCTGTCCTTAAAACTGAATTTACACTTCGCTTTCATGGGGGAGTAAAGGCAATGAGGTTATTCAGCCTGTATTTTAAGGGCCCCTACACAAATCTTCATCATCCTACCAGACATCTTGTCATACACACAATAAACAGAGTTCATAATAAGATTTTATTTCCATGTGCATCTATGCACCATGTAGATATAGGTGTTTTTTCCTTTCGTTTAGAGAAAGTTTCTTTACTACTAATTGTCCACAACTTTGATCATTCTGTCATACTTTTTGATATGTAGTGGTACTGATCATTCAAAGGAATCTTGTAAAAATGGAAAATTTCAGGTCTTTTGTTTTCAAAATTGTATTTTTTTTTAATTATTTATGGCCATGAAATTGCTATAACAAAAGCTTCAATCAACTCGTTAAATGTTCATCTCTATGCTCTGTGCCCACAAGCTCAGAAATGCTACACCTCAGAGGCAAAAACTAAGCATAACCTTTAGGCATTTAGGTAAATTTATTTCAGTGATCTGGGAGGTACTTCCATTACCTTGAACATCATGATGGAAGCAGCTAACTTTGATACATCTCCTTTTTCCCTCAAGACAGATAGAATTGCTGCCAAGGGTATCTATGTCTTCTTAGTTACTGGGAGTACTGCATAAATTTAGACTTGTGAACAGGTACTGCTTTAATTAATAAGTTACTCTGCCTATTTTAGTTACCTCAAACTGTAACAGCTACACCTTTTTCTTACTTAGAAAAATATAATTTGCATGTTCAAACTACCTATCCTCTTTGTAATTCATTTGAGAGTTTGTGAGTTGAGAATATTCTTCCTTTCAAAACTGCATAGCCAGTTTGCTCTGGTTGGCATCCCAACATTTCCTGGGTCCAAGCTAAAGAATCAGAAACCCCGAACTGGCCAGTTTCCCAGTTCCATGTAGGAGATCTGGGATAACTATAACAGCTTTCAGTCTGGACTGCCTTAGAGCTATGGACGTGAGCATCCTGGGCTCCCCAACACTTTGACAAAAAAGCTAGCAAAGCATCAGTCAGCTTCATGTCACAACCTTGCCCCTATCCTGATGTATAGGGCGTCAAAACAGAGAAGTATCCATTTTGTAAGAAAATTTCAGACCTCAGAAAGACCTGGGAGACTTGTAAAAGGGCAGCAAGTTGGCAGATTTTTCCAGTGACAGATACTCACAAAGACAAAGCCAGACACAGAGCCTGCGGGTAAATCAGAATGTCTGCAACAGACAGAAACTCTTCCCCTACTTCTAGAGACCTCGTGTTTCATGTACACATTAGAAACAGTACATGCCGAGTGCTTTACTAGTCCCAGTGGTGAATGTCAGAATGAATGGGCAATACAAATAAGAAAAAGTACTATGATTTGAGCTAAGTACATTATTTGATGGCCACATGGCTGCATTCACTTTAAACTTTTAACAGTGTTTAACTCTGCTCTTTATTTTTCTATTTAAAAAGTTTAAATGAGGGGAAGTAAAGGTTTATTTGGCCAGATGGCTAGACTCTGAACCAGGCAGATGGAGGACAGCAAATCCTGCCTGGATTTCTGACAGATTTCTGGAGTCCACTGGCTTGGGAAAATTGTGCCAGACAGGCTATGCTCCCTCATCATGTTTCTCCAGGGCAAACAGCCACCATGCCTTTCCTAGGTTCAATCCAAACTTCAAAGATTTCAGGAATCCCCATACTAACCAAAATTTAGCTGTTACCTCCAGAGCCTGAATCCTTACAGGAAGCTGAGGACTTGGGATGTGTTCCCAAGGATCTTGATTTTTAGGTGACTCTCTTATGGAAAACTTGAGTGCTTTGTACATTCCAGTCACATTCCTAGTGATGTTGTCCTGCAGTTATTGTCTGCATAGTATCACTGAGCATCTACAAGGACCTTGTAAATATACTTTGCTTCTGAAACAGCTATTCGTACCTTGAATCTCAGTCTTAATGAATTCTATTTAGCTGTGCTACTCAGTGCTGTATTTCAGCCATGCCTTTGACTCAGTGATCATAAATCCTCATTTTTAGATGGAAACATATTTGTCTAGTGTAAAAACAGTAGGGAGAGGTGTTCTATAGCTGCTGCTACACTCCTACATTTTCAGTAAAATGACATCCTTTCTCCATGGAAAGAGCTATTATTCCTGTGAGGCCTAGAACTATCAACTGTTTGGGGTTTTTTGAAAAAGCACATATATATACCTGATGAATAAATTCATACAAACATATGTTTAAAGGGAGGCTATATATCTAGTGGGAGAAGAAGAGGGAGGGAGAATATATGCCACAAGAGGATTATTGTATATGTTAAAAAATTACACGAGATCTTTTTGTCAAGCTACACTGGCAGAGTTTACATTAAGGGATTCATAAATTAAACCAAATAGCACTACTAGAGAAAATGTTTGGAAAAGATACTGAGGCAGAAAAGTGTGATATATTTGGGATGTTTCTTTTGAATTGTCAGGAGTTATTTTTAGAAAACAATTAAGGATAGTTAAAGCGTAATCCACCACTGGATAGGAATAGGCTAAGCCAGTTACAACAAAGTAAGGTTTGATATGTATTTTCCCTGCAAATGCAGTCAAGTTCCTGCAGCACTTTGAAACATTCCTGACAGTGCTCAGAGGCAAGGGTTGGGAGACTCATTGTGGAGAGCCTTCCCCATCCAGAGCAGTGGAGAACTAAGGAGGATAAGAACACGCCTCATTTGGTTTGCTTTGTCAGGCATAAAAGAGAGCAATTGCTCTCTGCAGATAGTTCTGACCAACCATTCACCTCTGCACTCTTGACATGAGAAAGGCACTGTCAGGGCCCCGTGGGGGTCCACCGTGGCTCTGTCAGGGCACAGCCTGTCAGACAGAGCCCATCCCACCGCCCCAGCCAGGAACGGGGCAACGGGGACAACAGGGCAGCCCCAGCCCCAGGCACTGGGCACCGCCCTTGGGTGGCTCTGGGGGCTGACTTGGGGTCCTAGGACATAGACAGGGTGTGGGGAGCCACAGGGATGGCAGGGACATTCAGGGCAGGCAGGGCCTCAGTGCCATGGCAGTGAGGAGTTTAAAGAATTTATCATTAAGGTGTCGGAGTTGGGGAACTGTTGATGAAAGGTGGTTTAATGTTTTATTCATCAGTTTTACTTTTCCTACTTTCATGTGTTAGTGGTAAACAGTAGATGTTAACCCTCTTACCACTGACATAAATTTTTTTCAGCAGACAGTTGTATAGGTCTACAAAACCCTAGCTGAGCCTAAGAAAATTGGAAAGGTGCTTCAGCAAATGTCATGGTTTTCCTGCAGATTCAGACATGGACAGTGAGGGCTTCATACATAATCTGCCTGTGTACCCTTTACTGTCAGAGCAGAAAGGAGGGAGACCAAACTCCAAACCACTCTCAGGAAGAAGATAATCTCCTGACACTAAGGGTATTATATGTTTAGGTTATGAATTAGTTTTTGTGAATTACCCTCATCAGCACAACACATACAAATAGCAGCACTAAGTGCTATCCAAAAAACTGCTAAAAATTCTTTCCATGGGTTGCTGAGCTGAGACACAATGTTTATTGACAGGCCAAATATCTTCTAAATATGTTCAAGCAACTTTAAAAAAAAACAACAAAAAATGGTGATTTGAGAGTAATTGTTGGAAGATAATTAAGCTGGTAATTACAAAATCATAGAGAAGATATAAAAACAGATTGAAACTGTGAATTCTTAATGTAGTTTTGTAACAACCTCACTTTTGGATGGATTCCTGTTGTTTAAATAGGATGAGTATTAGAGGTTTAACCACATTTCTACAGAACTTAAGGAGTGACTGTCCATCCCAAAGTGGCCAACTAGTACTGTGGGATGAAAGAGATGTTTCAGATACCAAAACCTGATGCAATAGGAAAAATGAAGACCTGATAAGCATAAGTTAAAATAAATTTTTTAAAAAGGAATAAAAGAGAAAGAATCTGATGGTGTAAAGAGGAACTACTGCAAAGCAGCTGATGAAATATAAGCAGCTCTTAAAAGCAGAAAGGCAGAGAAGATCCAAAGGTCATGAGAAAATAAAATATATTGGGTATTTGCATGTTATCTGTCTCTCTTCCCCACATATTATCTCTTAATTGCTTACAACCAGTTTGGATTTTCTTCCTGAGAAAACTGTTCGTTTTGAATTTTGAAACTCCAAACTGGAATGAAAATTGTCCTCAAAATTTACTTGGAACAAAAAATAAGCATTTAGATAATTATACGCTAATATTTCCAGTGAAAAAATACCACATCATCCACATTTTATAAGGCAAATTATGAAAAATTTAGGTTTCAGTAGGGCTTAAAACATACTGGTTTTACTTTTTTTGTTTCAGCTTCTATCACAAATCAAACCAAAATATTTATCCATTTTCTTTTTGAAATATGAAATTAACCTATTTCTGCCCATAAAATATTCTATTTTACTCAATCAGTGTTTTCTAATGGAAAAGATATTTTATAGAAATGTTTCTGAGCAGATGACATGCTGCATGAGAGGTGAAAAGTAGACTCATTCTTGATTTCAAGTAGCTTGCATTCAAAGGGTAAAATTGTCATTGCTCCCATAGACAACCATAGGGCTATCCTTGATATTCACCTTAGATATGGGTGTGAAAAATTATATAAACTGATATTACATATTAGTTTAAAGATCATGTTACACTTGTGGTCTTCAAGCCAAGGTCTGCGAATCCTCAGCGGATGCTGAACATAATTTGAAGTTTCTTCAACAAATAGCTAAGACGAACATATCTGTAGTTAATAGACTTACATTTATTTTATAAGAAACTCACCAGCCTCAAAAATATTTTAGTCATTCACAAACTTAAAGAAGCTGAAAACCCACTATCTATGTTAAGTCACAGACAGGCACTGAGATTTCTTTCACTGAGAAGGGTGGGATAGCAGCCCATACAGAGACCACATTACATATGATAATATCCCAGTGAGGAGTATTTTTCCGTAGTGGTTTCATACATTATGGTAAAAGATTCACACCATCGTATATAAATAAATTTAGCAAATTAGTTCCATGTACTTAAAACACTGTGATCAATATTAAAAAAAAACAGAATGGGAAACCAAAAAATAAACTCAAAGACAAAGTATATTTCAAAATATAAGACAAAAATATAGGACATTCCTGATACAATGAAATGCTAAAATACATTGCTGGTAGCTACACTAATGTTGCTCTTCCTGAGTGGAAGTTCTTGCCTTTATATAGCACAGAATTATCTGAGTTAGAGTAGAAATAAAGGAAAATACAAGATATAAATAACAGATTCAATAAAACTCAAGATTGTCACCAGCAAGAAAACAATATATTCCTCTATACATCTCCATTAAGGCAGCCAAAGTGCCAAAAATGATACCGCTTGTGGAGTTATGTCCTGACTCAGATGAAAATTTTCTTGTATGGAGCTACACGAGTGTTAACTTAAAAAGGGTTACTCACATGAATCAGCAGAATATGATTGTCCACAGCACAGCTGGAAGATAATTCATCCCTCAGGAAACAAGTCCTGACAGCTTCAGCTTCTTGCTGAAAAGTTCTCTCTTCTGTCTTTCTTTTATCTTCTTGTCTGGCCTGCAGGAACAAGTGATTTTTAATTTGGGGGAGGCACGGGTAGGCTATCTAAAACACTCAGCATTCCTTGACTGCGTAGCATTACCAGGCTTATAACCTGTCACTCATTTAGTCTACATTTCATTTTCTAAAGGCATTAGACCAGTGATTAGATTAAAAGCATATTGTGCACTACTACTTACTAACTCTGTATAGGTGATGGTATAGGAGCTTCTTGGCCTGTGCCTATCTTAAAATCATATGTCCTTCCTTACATGGCAGTTCTGGGAAGCGACTGTCCTGAATTCACACAGAGCAGATTGAAGGGCTTTCTAAGTCTAGACTAAACCTAGGCACTCATCAAGAGTTTTGATAAGCCAAACCATTGAATCTTGGTTCGTCTACTCCTTGTTCAGTATTAAATCAGATCTTGGCAAGTGTCCTGGATCAACAACAAATTCCCATATGGATTTCTGATTCTGCTTTCTGAAATTTAGCAGCTTGAACTGGAAATCAGATTACTTTTACTGAATCTGGTCATATTTCTTCCTTCTATCAGTATTCTACCCATCTTTTCCTTGTGCTGTGCCCACACCACCTGCTAATCCATCTGGTCTGTTCCCATGTCTGTTGCCTATATCCCAGACTTGCCTTGCCTAGCATTCAATAGCTCTGTATCTGTGACTGCTGCCTTCAACCTGCCAATCCTGCAAACTCCTAACTTGCTCTCCTTCTCATCATAGTCCTTCTCTACTTAAGATGGGTCAGTAAAGCTGAGTTAGCTAATATTCTGATATTCAAATGGCTCACCCATGTCATTCCCTTTGTGAGGTTGAAACCAAAAATACAGCAGAGATTTTCCACATTCTTCTGCTGGAGCTTTGAGACACCTATATGCTCCCTTACCACCTAACTCTTTCATTTTAAGAACAGAAAAACACTTTGCACACCTCATTTCCTCCTGCCTAAAACTGCAGGTACTCCGCTAGCCTCTTCATGCTAGATTCTCTGTAAGCTCCATAGCTGCCTTCTGTCCTCTCTCCTAGACCCCTATATTCCCTTTCACCTATCCTTATTCTTTCCTCCAACAGATTTCTGCTCCCCCCTCTATGCATTTGACAGAAACCATAGTTCCCTATTATGTCCATATATTTTCTATACATTACACTGTCCCCTTTCTTTTTGTCTTTTCCTTTATTGCAGGACTCCTTAGATTTTCCTTTTTTTTTTTTTTTCCTACTCTCAACACAGTATCACAGAATCAGGATGGTTGAGGTTTGAAGACACCTCTTGAGACCACCTATTTTGGCCCTTTACCTGATCCTACTGCCCAAGAGGGATCTGATAAAGCAAGCTGCCCACTTGTACTGGGGAGCCCAGAACTGGATTCAGCACTCCAGACATGGCCTCCCCATAGCTGAGCAGAGTGTAAGATCAACTCCATCAACCTGCTGGCAGTGGCCTTCCTACTGCAGCCCAGGATGTTGGCAGCCATCAATGGAAGCACACATTGCTGGCTCAAGTTCAACTTGACCACCAGGACTCTCAGGTCTTGTTCTGCAAAGCTGCTTGTCAGCTAGCCAGGCCTCAGCATCTACCAGTGCATGGCGTACTCTCCCCACATCAGAGTGTCTCATTTCATCTCATTTCATGTCTCTTTATCCCACCTTGTCTTCTAGTGTTATAAGAAAACAGTAAAATGTATTGTAAGAGTGTAAATTAGGAGTGGAGACAAGTAGATACAGGTATGCTGGAAACTATCATCCCCTTGCTAGACCTGAAATTCATCAGGCACTACGGCATCTGAGCTAAGCCAAAGAATCTCTGCAATTCCCACCTGTTTTTCCTGTTCTTTCAGGCTATGCACATTGATGTCAGTATTTGCCTTCAATGTTGCAATCTCTCAGAAGTTATAGCTGAAACTACTGACTTGAAAATACGACAGAATTGCCAAGACAGATCACAAGGTAGTTTGAGGTCTTGTGCCACAGACTGTCCTTAGCTTGTGAGATGCCTTTCTGACATAGTAATTCCACTAATAGTTTCACTCTGACATTGTTACTGCAGAGCTATTTGGGACCTGGCAATAACAGTATTATTTTCTTGGCAAGTGGTCAGAAGAACAATTCAGAACAATTTCTTAGAAATTGTGTGTAGAGATGAGACAGAGGTCATTGAACTACAAAGTCACCATCTTGTTTTTAAATACATTTGCATATTTTCATCATCAAAACTAATTTTCTGAAAGGTAGTCTCTAATTTCTTAACTTGACTTTTTTCTATTTACCAATCCTAAACATGATACTAGCTATCAGATATCTATGGTGAAAATATAAACAAAACCACAAAAAGAACCATATGTTCCTCCTTTTCTAGCTGTTATCTCAACATTTGCAGCTTTTGCAAGGCTGAACTCCAAGCGTGGGAACATTGTCTTGCTTCATTCCAGTGGATTTCACGTGTACCTTGACAATAGTTGCTTTCATGTCTAGTTTCTCCTTATGGACTATTCTTTTATGTGTTTTTAGCTATTAAGCACCAAAAATAAATAGAAAGCTGAAAAATTTATGACCATCAAGAGTGAAAATAGTCACAGCTAGAACAAACATGTATAGTTTGTCGGCGTGTGTTTTTGTCCACGTGTGTGCTTCTAAAATGCTGGAAGTAATAATGAGTGTGATTCGAACTCAGTAAAAATTTTTAGTATCTCCAGAGATGATGCCACAGGTTCTGTATTTTCATTACTAGCTTTCCATTTTCTGTTTTTCTTTTCAGTGAGCAAGTACAGTGAGTGTTCAAGTTCAGCAGTGGTAGGTGCTTTACAAAGGATAACTAAGATGACAATCCTGTATACTCCTAAAATGTCAGTGGGGGGGTTACGTAATACAGTAGAAAATAAAACTGCCAGCAGTTTTCAAGGGTATGTCAGCACATGTAAAAGAACATGTAAATACATCATGTAACTGCTTACATTTTTCAACCTGTTTAGCTTGGATCCTCATTCAACACTGTGAAGATACTCATGTTAAACTACTGAGAGACACTCTGTCCCCAGAAACAGTCAGATTATTCTGCATGAGTAGAGCCTCAGCAACCATCGTTTAGATACACAAGGAGACCAGTCTGTCTGTTCCCAGTGTGTATCACAACATAACTCACATTTCTTGCCTGATGTTTTGTACCTCAGCTGGTACTTGGCAGCTGCAAGGGTCATAAGTTGAGCTGCAAAAATATGATTCCAGATAATTATTCCTCCTGCGGCTCTTTCTTCTCCAGCAGCTTTTCTTTTTGGAAAAGTCACAAAAAGGAACCACTGCAACTATATGAAAACTGTGGTAAATACCCATATCTATCAAAAGATTAAGTTTCTGTACAGTCTGTATTGAATTAAAAGCACTGGTAATACAAGGACTTCCTGTTTGTGCTAAAATATAAAAAAAAAAAAAAGGGAATCTCGAAACACAGACACAAACTCACTGCCAAAAATTAAATTCCAAGTGCAATTAGAAAGGCTGTGGATTTTGTCAGTCAGTCTTTTGAGAACTGGATTGAAGTGAAGCAACCAATAAAGGTCAGGAACCATAGAAAAGAAGCACAAAAGGCCATGCACATACATGAGAGAAGTGAATGTGAAAATAATGAGACGCAACCCTGGAAAGAGGTTAAAGAGAAAGGCTTTGGATCAGGATCTGAAATACTATCAGGGATGAAGGCAAGAAAAATGTCATCAGCTGTGATACTCTCTTGTATTTCGGGAAGCAGGACTTTGTATATTCTTCATAAATAGGATGAATAACCTTAAGACTCCTGACTGTTATGTAGGTGGGAACCTCCTGGCAACTAGTTGCATGCTTTGTCAAAGAAACTATAGAGCCACAATTAAATTTAAGATACAAAGCAGGCAATACTAATTTCAATGTAACTTAAAATAAGGCAGTAAAACCAAGTGCAAAACAAAATATTATTTTTTCTCTTCTAAGAAAACACAACAGTGTTTGATCTTCAGGACTGCACTGATTAGAATATAGAAGGTTGATGTGATATCACACACAAATTATTTTTAAAAAGTAGTATTGAGTCTGTACAATTTCTTTATTGCTGTAGAATAACATTTGCTGCATATGTTTAAGTTTTTTAGAAAGTGACTGAGTGAGGTGAAACATATAGATGGAAGACTTTTGGTCCTCTCATAAAAGCTTATTACACCACAGTTACCTCTTAGAGGTCAAGGTGACTCAGGATTGTGCAAGATTTTCTCAAAAGCAACAAAAGTGTTTCCTGATGACATGAAAGAGATACGTGCCCTTTTTCCAAAAATCTGGGGTGCCAATGAGTTTGCTGTTGGTGGATCCACATAGCACTGAACTAATTTAATGAAAACTGTAATATCACAGTTTTATATTTTAGGAGAAAAGCCACTTATTTCAATAATACTCTTCCTT
This sequence comes from Mystacornis crossleyi, assembly GCA_013400655.1. Taxonomy (NCBI): domain Eukaryota; kingdom Metazoa; phylum Chordata; class Aves; order Passeriformes; family Timaliidae; genus Mystacornis; species Mystacornis crossleyi. Next base: position 23,758 of record VYZQ01037767.1, read on the forward strand.
TTAAACTAAAAATGCATAAAAATTTCAGTAAGGTTATAACTCTGTGTTGTTGCAGTGGGGCCTCCTGCAATCCTCCCTGGAGACAGACTGACCCATGGAAAGAATCAAGGGACCATATTTGCATGAATTTTCAGAGATTTTATTTCACCCAGCTCTCGCTGGGGGCCTCGGCCAGACTAACTGCCCCTGGGAAAAAAATCCAGTATTCCCAGGGCAGGGGAACATGAAAAAGCCAATGGGGACAGGATTTGGATACATGTGACCAAGGAACAGAGGTCCAGGAAACCCTGTGTAACCTACGCTTTTCACCCAAGCTCATCTCCCCAGGGGGGGCACCTCCACACCTCATCCTTTTGTTTTAATTAAAAATGACAAAAACAATTTCAAAAGAACACAAGCCACCCTCTGAGACCCAAAAGTCCAAACAGAGCATTTTCAGAGCATACTAGAGTTGGTAGGAGAGAGATGGAGGCTTTTGAACACACTTTGATGCCTTCTCCAAGATCTGATGCCTTCTCCAGCCACCTAGAAACAGAGACTAGACAGGAGTAAGGGNCAGAGCATACTAGAGTTGGTAGGAGAGAGATGGAGGCTT